>DWME01010617.1:0-10102 GCA_018244795.1 Parelbella ahira ahira
AATTAATAAAGTTAACTTATACATTTTATCCTCAATAAACGTAAGGCGCATGAATATTAAATGTAATGTTAGTTAATAGTGTTCTCATAGAAGTGACTTGTATAGTCTTATTTGAGAATAAAGATCTTTAAACCTAAACCTAAATTTTAGATAACATAACATTTGTATTTCCTTTAGGGCGTAAGCAGAGGAGTGTATTACTCCCACGTATTACTAAAGTATTAGGTACCAACGGTATTATAAATAAACGCTCAGGAGAGTGGGTGTGGTCTTAGTGACGTCAGATGTGGTGAGATCGAGAAGTGACCACGTGATCATAGCTTGGTGTACGTCTTGTGAAGGTAGTGAAATATCATTTGAAGACTGGGTGGTGGTATCTCTGTACAAGAGACCACACAACCAGTAATGGCTCTCTTTTTCGTTTGAGCACTGGTGCGTGCGGAAGCTCTGTTGGTGAGATTCATGAGCCAGTTTTGCTTTTTCTGTATGTGATCGTAATTATCTTCGAATGGTGTAATAATTAATTAATCATTATATTAATTTTAATAATTAATTAGGTTTCTAACATTAGAAGTAGGATAGGATCTACGTACAGCCCTGTTTTAGTCTGTTTGTTTGATAAGTGAATAAGATTGAGAGCATGAGTGTCGGCGAAGTCATCAGTGTGTTCATTAAGAACAGCCTCTCTTTCTCTAGGAAATTGAAGAGCACTGGCCCCCTATGATTTCTGCTTCCAAATCCGTGCTACCCTACTACCGAATCGCCGCTAATATGAATTCTCACTTTAGCGTTAAAGTCCCCCATGACAAAGTTGAAGTGGGCCTTTTGGGTGGTGTGCAAGGCCCTGGAAATGTCTTCATATATTTCCTCCATTTCAACATCCGAGTGTGTCAAAGTCGGTGCGTACACTTGGATGACCTTGATCCTATACCTCTTGTTGAGCTGGGCACATGGTACGCTACCCTTGTCGACACACTGGAGATTTCTACAACTCTGTCACAGAGGTCCTCCTAGACCGAAAACCGGACTCCGCCTTGGGATGGTTGGTCTCCCTGTCTAAAGTACATAAGATGGCCTGATTCTAGGATTACGTTGTCCTCACCCTCTCTTCGGATTTCACTTAACCCCAGAATGTGCCATCTTATATTCTTTAGTTCTTCCCGAAGTTGGGCCAGGTGCTCGTCGAGCCGTAGCGTGCGTCCATTATACGTGGCCAGAGTCAGTTGGTTTTGGCGGGATACCGTAACCCGGGGATTCTTAGCACCCCCTGCCCCGCCGTTACCAATACCGCGGCCTTGGCCAGGAATAGCGGGCCGACCGGGAACTTGGGGCCGTCGAACGGTAGTTAGTGCCATAAGGGTTTTTGCCCGTAATTACCACGCTGGGCAAGCGGGTTGGTGATCGCAGGGCTTAGCTCCTCGCACCGGCTACGTTGCTGCCCGTCACGGGCCTGTGGCATTTGGCTAAGCTTACTCGCATGGTTATACCGCCATTAGTCGGTCGCCAGAGCCTCGTTCGCTAACCAGCAGGATGCATCACGTGCTGGTGAAGTTGGCTGGGAGCACTAAGATGGAAATGTCATCTTACATCCCAGTATCAGTTAATGTTATAATAAAGAGAAAATTTGTGTTCAGAACACCATCGATAGGTAAATAACAAGCCATTCAAGTGTAACATAAGTGGATAAGGACAATTATATTCCTTTTTATTATTATAATATTATCAAGTGCACAGAAACACTCAAAAGTATGATAACAAGACACTACGAATTAAGTGGTGTAAATATGTTTACTTTTCGACATCTGTCTTGGGTAAATTGTAATGCTCGCTTATGCTAATGGTTCCGTCGAGGTAAGCTTGTATCTACCTTATAAAGAAAATGATATAAGCAAAATGTTAGAAAAATAGATTTTAGGTTTTCTTTCAATATTTCTGGCGTACCTACTGGAAGATTTCAAATTCTATTTTTACAACAGCTAAATGCAAATAAAAGAAGAAGAAACAAACAAAATATAGTATGGCACACATAGTTTATTAGTTACGTAGTATTTAATACCATTAGTACAACTTGACACTCGCGGATATAATTAAAAAATATTATGTTACATTTATTTTCATTGCGTTAAAAAACTATGTGTTAAAAATAAAAATATTTTCAACGTGTACACAAAAACACTAAGGCTAATGTAAAAATTATTAGAGTACCTCTGAAGACCTCGTTCATATTAACAATGTTCACGGCAACAGTGAAATTGTATTAAAAAGTTTTTTGCTACATTTTTAACGACACTGATACAACAACATCAGCCTATCTCAGTCCACTGTTGGGTACTGATAGGATTTTATCCAATAAAATACCTACATTTGTAAATTTAATACAATTGACGTCATTGTTATTGCATAAGACTAGACATTGGAAATAAAGTAACTACTATTAAATTAACTTTCTGCACAGAATGTACAACACATTATAAAAGAAGTGTAGTTCCATTTTAGTTCATTGTTTTTCTATATAGTATCATCGCATCTAATTCAAAGGTTTCTACAACAACTAGATATGTATCTATAGTACAAAGGTACAATAATGGGTATTTCATTTTTGATTAAATGCATCTAATCTAGTACAATGCAACTCAACTG
Source organism: Parelbella ahira ahira (assembly GCA_018244795.1). Taxonomy (NCBI): domain Eukaryota; kingdom Metazoa; phylum Arthropoda; class Insecta; order Lepidoptera; family Hesperiidae; genus Parelbella; species Parelbella ahira. Next base: position 2,641 of record DWME01010617.1, read on the forward strand.
CTATGTCATCGGCCGATGTTTGTAAAAAAAGAACATTTAGTACAACAGAACCGCTATACTGACTTATACAGTTAGTGATACAGCATTATAAAAATACATTATAGTAATTTAAGTACATTTAGTTGTTACCTTATCAACTTAATAAAATATTCAGACTAGCCTTTTGCGATTTTGCTATTTTATTATAAAATATAAACAAATCTAAATGTTTACTTACTGTTACCCTAAAATATCAATAATGGGTAAATACAACTGTATCATACATAATTATAATGAAACTAAATTTATCATCATTCTTTAGTTGTCCGTTACCAGAAGATTGTTAAAATACCGAAGAATAATGTACAAACAGGAAATAAAGCAGATCTACACGTATAATTCTACTATATTTTATAATACTCACTGGCTGTGCCCGCGACTTCGTTTGCGTGGAATTTAATAAAAAAGTTATTGTTCAGTTATTGCGTAGTGGTGGCATGCGCGTGGGCTGCGCGCGGTACTGGACAGTACTCGGACATTGCAACATTACTTTATTTTATAATTCTAAAATGAAAGTAGCCTGAGTTACCCTTTATTACATGTGCTGCAGCTGCATCATCATCTGCCAGTGAAAGTCCCGTCAACATCGGTCCAGCCGTTCCCGAGATTAGGCGGAACAAACAGACAGATAGACAGACAAAAATGGTAAAAGAAGTTATTTTTATATATGTCACGCGAGCGTTGCATATCTATAATATTGCAACAAAACACTGACCACGTTGTGCTTTTCTTCATTTACAATTACAGCAATCTACGCTACAAGGTACTGGTACTCGTATGTGACACTTCGATAACTAATAAATACACAATGTTGGTACTATCAATTTCTTATGTATGTAGGTACATCTTAAAACCGTCCACTTTGTGTAACGGTGTCGTACTGCGCTTGTCTTCTGCTTGCGCGAGGTCCATTACGGCGGCAGCCGCAGAGGCTGCGCCCGGGTCAGTCGTCGAGCCGCACGATTGTGGCGCAGGGCGCGAGCGGCCGCTGCGGCCGGAGGGGTCGCAACTCGCCGCCGGAGCTGTTGTCGCTCACTACCACCGTTTCTTGCAGACAACACGAGGTCTTCATCGATTCCGTAGATGTTTTGTGATTCTGTAATAGATCGTGAGTTATAAACTTCTTTGGATATTGTTCAGTTGTGGTTTCGCCAGCATGTATGTATGTCGTAAGAAAGCATGCATAATAAGAGAACAACATATAGGTATTTAGATCGTTAGGTTTTCTTCGAGAAATTCTCCCCTGGTGTTTCACAACTCTCTATACGCGATGTTGACAATTTAACGTAGAACGTGTGTCCGATTGAGAGGTTTTTTTTAGTAAACCTTCTTTCCGTGGTAATTTATAACAAACATTACTTCAAACAGAGAAACGCTTTTACACTTCGGTATGTGAACCAAATCCCCTAATTAATCAACGTAATCTAACCTAATCTGTACCTCTGTGTCCAAGACTGACAACGAGAGATACCGTAGAAGCAGATGTAGAACATAGGTATATGAAATTAAGAATATGGAGCACAAACCCGCTTGAAGCAATGAGCGACGGAATGGCACAGCGCACTGATCGACACCCGCCGACGCATCAACACGTACAGCACTGGGTCCAGCACGTAGTTCAGCAGCATAAGCATGTCCGACAACTTGCCCAGGGGCTCCAGCCGCGGCCACGCCCTCTTGCCCAGAGTGAGGTACAGCGCTGACGTTATCTGTGGAGTCGTGTACATTGCCCGATGAAGTATGCGCACACTCGTCAACTAGGTACGCCTTATTATGATAATAGGAGCTCAACTTTTACGCCAAGTCATAGTCCTTTGAAAAAAATAATCGCTAAAGTCGTGAACATTCTCGAGTTATTATTTTATTAACGATTATTTTATATCCTCTATAAAGGAGTCAGTGACGCGGCATTCACTGGCATACGACTTATAAAATAATAATTAGCACCTGGATGACCGAGCTTAGCTCGCTATTTTTTTGATTTTTAAAAATGCGAATTAGATGGATTGATAACGGGTTTGACTGCCTCGTTAGTCGAGCGGTTGCTAGCGCGACCGCCAATCGGGAGTTCCTGGGTGCAAATCTCGGGTCGAATGCTATTGGATTTTTCTAATTTAGAATTTCTAGTAGTGACTCGGAATCTGAAATTGTGCCCAGTGTATGGCAATAGGCTCACCACCTATTCCATAGGACTTAAACGTAACTGGTGAAACGTGGGAGTGTACTACACTCCTTTACCAACCCCTTCGGGGATTCCAGCCTTGATGTTACGTATATTTAAAATGTAAAATAAAAACAGGTATTTTGTATACGTAACTGGTGAAACGTGGGAGTGTACCACACTCATCTGTCTACCCCTTCGAGGATTACAGGTGTGATGTGTTTTTATGTTACATATTTGAAATTTAATATAAAAATAGATATTTTGCATTCGTAACTGGTGAAACGTGGGAGTGTACTACACTCCTCTGCCTACCCCTTCGAGGCTTATAGGCGTGATGTTACGTTTTTATGTTACATATTTAAAATAAAAATAGGTATTCTGCATTTAGTATTTGCATTTAAAATACATGTATTTAAAATAATTCACATCCCTGCTTCAGTAGATGGCGTTGTTAAGTAACACTAAGCCTGAAAACACGGAAAAAACGCATTTTCTAAAAATGAAACCTCGCTAGATCGATTTATCGCCCCGGGAACCTCCAACATACTAAATGTCATAAAAACCGTAGGAGCCGTTTCCGAGATTCCATTTACATGTTGTATACTACTCAAAGCAAAATAGGGCCCATCCCACGATCATCTACAAATTCGTTTACAAATATTTTGCACGGCTATCGTAACGTATAGTTGCCATGTTTATGAGTCTGTGCCAGCGTTTCTAACGATAACTTAAACATTATTCTCAAGTAGGTAGTCAAATAAAGTGTAGGACTAAACGAAGTGATTAAATGCATAGTTTTGTCGCTCGCGCTCTCAGTCGTATTCTAAACGTTACTCTTGAAGCTTATTTAGTAAACCATTTCCTTTGATTACGGCGTTAGTTCTAATCAATATGCCTGGCCCTCGTCGTCATATGAACATGGAACCTGCAGCTAGAGCAGTTGCTATGCTTCAGGAAGGGCACTCTCAGAGATTTGTTGCAAGAAGCATCGGGAGGTCCCAACGAGCTATCTGAAACCTGTTTGAATGCTATCAAGAGACTGGAAGTATTGCTAGAAGATCTGGATCAAGGAGAGCGAGAGGCACAACGGCCCAGGAAGACAGATATATCAGATTAACTGCCCGTCGGGAGCGTCCAATCACCGCCCGAGCCTTACAAAATCAATTACGGCAGTCTACTGGAAGACAAGTGAGCGACCAAACTATTCGAAATCGACTCCACGAAGCTGGCCAACGTTCCAGAGTGCGTGTTGTTCGGCTCAAACTGACAAGAGCTGACCGTGCAGCACGCTTAAGGTTCGGACGTAGACATTTGGAATGGACATGGATAACTGGAGATGCGTACTCTTTATGGACGAAACTATAGTCAAGTTTTATAGTGACGAGAGACGAGTACGTGTGTGGAGAAAGGAAAGAGAACGGTTTTCAGAACCATGCATGCATGAAAATGACAGTTTTGGGGTCCAAGGGTTATGGTTTGGGTTGGAATAAGCTTGCTAGGTAAATCATAGCTGGTAATTCTGGATGGAGGTACCATAACCGCCGTAAGTTACGTCGAACGAGTAGTCCGCCCTCATATTGTTCCATTTTCACAAAGAATTAGCGCTAACTTTGTTTAATGCAAGACAACGCTCGCGCTCACACGGCGCGTAGCACACAGAATGCACTTTCGAACGCTAATATTTCAGTTTTGCCTTGGCCAGCATGAGTCCTGACTTCGACCCCATCGAACATTTATGGGATCAATTGAAAAGAAGCCTCAAAGAAAACTATAGTAGCGTGAACAGTCAATAAGAGCTAATAAACGCACTAAAATTGTGTTGGGAGCAAATACCGGAATAAAACATAGTGCATCTTATCGAAAGTGTTCCAAATAGACTCAGGGAGTGGGTACGGAGCAGAGGAAGACCTACACATCACAAACTTAGGACTTCCACACATGATTATGGTCCCCAGTACAGTGATAAAATTTAAATTTCATTAATCCCATTATTTTACCAAAATATCGTCAAAATCTGTTCTTTGTGTTTAAATTAAAAAAATAAACAAATTATGTCATTTGTTAAGCTCACATAATTTACGAATCCCCACTTCAACCATATCTAATCAGACAAACTGAGTAATTGGAAGTAAGTATTTTAAAATTAATGCAAAAAAAGGTGATGGGCTCTATTTTGTTTTGAGTAGGTCTTTAAATAACATTTTAGATCCTTCAATATACATATATATAGAAATTCTTGTATATAATATCTTGTATATATATAATATATACAAGAATTATCCTACTTATATTATAAATGTGAATGTAAGTTTGTTTGTTACGCTTTCCCGTGAAAACTACTTAACCGATCATCATGAAACTTTATACACATATTCTTGTAGGTATTAGAAGTAACATAGGATACGTTTTAAGAAAAAAATTTTTTTTTAAGAAAGATAAAAAAAATATTTTTCAAAATATCTCAAAATCTAGCTTCTTCAACGCGTTTTTATTTAAAAAAATGTTATAAATTACTTATGTTGGTAACTTTTGATGAATTCTTGAATAATTTAATATTCCAAGCGGCGAAGCCGCTGGCAAAAGCCAAAAGTATTTAGAGACATTTTGTGGTACTTATATTAATTGTAAAAATAAAAATAATAGGTATAAATGTAAAAAAGTAAATAAGCAAAATGTAGTGTATGTATTTAGATATTCCAAAGAGAGCAGGAAATCTTCGCGGTTTAAGGAAAGCGGAATTTTTACTCCGAATTTAACGCGTGCGAAGCCGCGGGCAAAAGCTTGTATGATATAATTATAGAAGTACATCTATACTTCTACTTATATCTATATCTATACTAGTAATATTATAAAGAGGAAAGATTTGATTGTTTGTTTGTATCTTCCGAATAGGCTCCGAAACTACTGGACCGATTTGAAAAATTCATTTGGGCATTATTCGATGTATGCATCGAGGTATTATGCCCACCAAGTATGCCATAATTTTTCGATATTTTTTTTAACGAATTTTTTTCGACTCTAAAACGTGGCACGTACCTACTTGACTCTGCTGATTTTATATAATTTTTTTTTGTAATAAGAAGAAAATTTTATTGTAGAGATTGGGGAATGCATACATAACGGCAAGTTATACAGTGAAACTGTTTTTTTGTAGGATTTCTTTTTTTTATTTAGTAAAAAACGGAATTTTTGAAGTAAAACTTCTTTGGGCGCAACTAGAGGGTTACTCAGATTTTTTTTTCTGACGGAAGTAACGCTCAGTATTCTATAATCTGTGTAGATAGTTTCCGCTCTTTAAAGATAGCAACGTGTATTGATGGTCGTGAGTATATGTCATATACTCCACGCTTCTTGGCTTATACGTCAACCAATGGCGAAATTTATAATAAATTAGAATTATTTATAACATTTTTTTTAAACGGATACATTGTGAATAGCAATAAAGTAAATAAACATTTATAGGTTTTAAAGTTTTTTTTTTAATGCACGGCAATATTTGATTGAAATCTTTTGTAATAAATAAATGAATACATTATTTATATGTGGAATGCAGGAATAATTTATGAGTAGTGGCTGTTAGTAATGACATCTATTGCACAACTTTAGAAACTATTTGAATTTTATAAATGACAACAGTGCCATCTCATCTATCTCAGAACTTTAGAAACTATTTGAAATTTATAATTAATAACAGTGCTATCTATTATGGAATAGAGTAACTAAAACGATAATCTATAGTTTATAAGAAGTACCAACGTTACGAATGTTGAGATTTCACTTTTTCTGTCAAATACGGTCAAATTTTTTCTAGTATCACATCACAAAACGTGAGCTAGCATATTTCACTTGATGATATTTTTTTTATAAATGAACTATTATCAAAAATCAAAATTATTTGAGTAAAAATTAATATTATCTACTAGAAAACTTGTTTAAATGTGCTGAAATTAGAAAGAACAAATTTTTATCGAGGATTGAAAATTTAGCAATTTTAAATGGGCTCTGTTAGGAGAAAAGTACCTCGGTAGGTGCACGCGCGCGCACGCGTTCACACATAGGTACATGTGTTAGAACGCATACTTAATGGCGTGCCGCTACCGCGGCACGTTATACAAGAATTGCTCGTTTAAAGGTATAGAGAAATAGAGAGATTTTATAGACAACAAATGCCATGGTTAAATAGTGCGTGTCGTATCTATTGAAGTTCAAAAAGAAACGGTCGAAGCACACTGCCGCACTCTGTAGCCGCCCGGTGCCGCGCCGCGCACGCCGGCCTTACTTTATCTTAATTGCAACTCCGCATGCCACCAATCAATTGATCGATTCTCTACAATACAATAGAGACATGATATAATAATTGATCTTTATCGTTTTAATGAACTAATTGTTGGAGAGTTCTATTATGAGACATAACATCATGTCTGTAATTTCCGAAGGAGTAGGCAGAGGAGTGTAGTATAGTCCTACGTTTCACCAGTTACGTTTAAGCCCTATGGAAAAGGTGCTGAGCCTATTGCCATACATCGGGCACAATTCCAGACTCCGAGTCCCTAAATTCTGGAAGCTTGCCAACGTTCATCCAGTTCTCAAGAAAGGTAGTCGTGCCGACTATCGCTATCTATCGCTAACTATCGCTCTATATCGATCACCTACATACTGTAAAAGGTGATGGAGCGTATGCTAAATAAAAAACTGCTGGCATCTCTTGAACGGCATGACATCCTCAGCGACCGCCAGTACGGGTTTCGCCGAAATCGGTCCACGGGAAATCTTTTTGCGTATGCCACGCATATCTGTGGGGAGGCGATTGAGAGGCATGGTGAGGCTCTCGCTGTGTCTCTCGATATTTCCAAAGCCTTTGACAAGGTCTGGCGTACAGGTCTCCTGAACAAGCTTCCCTCTTACGGACTCTCCCCTAGCTTGTGCAGGTGGATGGCAGACTTCTTGAGTGGACGGTCCATACGGGTGGTCCTTAATGGATGCACAGAATTTAAATGCCGGAGTCACTCTTTCTGTTGCATATAAATTATCTCTTAATACCCGGAATTTTAGAATATGCAGATGACAGCACCCTTGTTGAGAATAAATTCAAATTCAAATATCATTTATTCAAAATTGGTTCATTATAACACTTTTTGTACGTCAAAATGAAACTACCATCGCTTCAGAAGATACGAGTACCTCGCTATGGAGAAGAAGCGGCGAAAGAAACTCTATAAGTGTGCTGAAGCATCTTTTAAAATAAGTACATACATAGTA
>DWME01010618.1:0-10101 GCA_018244795.1 Parelbella ahira ahira
AATGTAGTACACTCCCACGTTTCACCAGTTACGTTTAAGTCCCATGGAATAGGTGGTGAGCCTATTGCCAAATACTGGGCACGATTACAAACTTCGAATCACTATTAGAAATATAAATTAGAAAAAATCCAATAGCACCCGACCCGGAATTTGAAAACTCAATACCTCTCGATCGGCAGTCTCGCTTGCAACCACTCGACCAACGGGGCAGTCTAAAAAAACTCAAAAAACCTGAATAAATAGAAGGAAAAGTATAGAATTAATCAAATACTCACTCTTAATAAGCCTTATGGTGGTGAGTGTGACTTGCACCATGAACTTATTGTTGCCCAAATTTCCAGCAAACACGGTCGGTGAATTGGTCATAAATCCTGAGTTGTCCACTTCATTGATCTCTTGGCCAGTTTGTAGAATCTGAAACAAAATATTCCATGTAAAAAGTTTTGAATGCATATAAATTTAATCTATGCATAACTATTCATCATGCAAGATGGAAGTAGGGAAATGAGAATAATGGGTACAAAAAGGGGGATGGGGGTGAACGAGTGCTCACAATGAAAGATGTGAAAGTCGCTTTTATAAAGAATTGAACGAAAGGAATGGAATGAATGACAAAAGAATGGGCTAAAAGTACTGAACTGAATTCTGTTGATTGAAATTTTACCCAGCGAGCTATCCAGTTTTAATTTTATTCAGTTATTAAAATAGTCACAAGTTCCAAGTCATTCCTCCAATCTTTTGTACTATCTTCACTCTCGCCTTCAATTCTCAAATTGTCATTACTGCTTCAAATTCAGTTTTATAATATCATTAATTTGTATGTTTATTCACTTATTCTGTTACGTCATTAGCTCACCATACTGGAGTCCTCCTGTGTTAGGATCATATATGCATGTGTTCCTTCCATGTCCTTATGCGCTTCTCTGGACATCTCCGTAGGTTCACCTATCACTGTCCACATGTCGATGCAACCTGCAAAAAGAATTTTCAATTACAAAAAATGGTAACATTACGTTTGATTAAAACTAAAAGATATTATGCCCCTTAGATAAGAGACAAGAGATTCATATTTGTATTAATGATGAGCACAATAGATTTATCTACAATGTTCTAGAACTTTCTGGAGTATGTGGATATGCATGTGTTAACGCCAGCCTCCTGTTTCCTTGCCAAGTGTTTCCTTGTCTTCCTTTAAGGGTCATAACTTAGTCTAGCAGAAATACATCTCAGGATTCGAATTACAGTTTTGTATAGTTAAGTACTAAAATCCGAAACGAATCCGAAATTGTTATGAAGTACGTGTATGAAGAGAGCGATGAATGTAAAAGATGCACATACGGTCTAAAAGGATTGAAATATGTATTTGGTCATGGGTGGTCTCTGGTAGCCGATGAGCATATAATGATAATGAAACATAGCAGTGCAGGACGGCACCTGGCAGATCGAAGGCGGTGACAAGGTGCGGGCGCACGGCGCGCTGCAGCACGGTGAGCGCGCCGTTCTTGCCGCGGCCGCTGCACGCAACCAGCTCCAGCGGCGGCGAGCGCCGCGTTGGGCTCGCGCCCACCAGCTGTGGCTCGCCCATCGACACGTCGCCGATCGGGCAGATGTTCAGCAGCGAGTCGCACACCTGCACCACACCCCACACCCGCCCCACCCTCTTATTACCATAACATTATCATCGGCCTGTCTCAGCCTACTGTTAGACAGGAATTACTTGAAAAATTTTGCTACGTAGCTGGGCCATTTAGCTGTGCAAAGCTATGCAATTAAATCTTTACTCTATTGTTTAGCAGGATGCACAACAGATTGAACTTGTGTTCCTGAGATGAAGCCTGCACCCCTTATACCTAGAAGGACCCAATATTTTATTTTGGATGCATTAAAACTTACCTCAAAAACGTAGCTGGTCAGTTGCGTAGAAGTCCTTATATCCGACCCATACACCTCCAACTCGTCTTTATCACTAATTTCTATCACATTACTGGCAGCACAGTCGCTTATTGTATCCATACGACGTTTCTTGGATGCAGGATCTTGGGTTGGTGTGGTTTCTTTGTTTTGTTGTTGTTGTTGTTGTTGTTGTTGTTGCTGTTGCTGTTGTTGTTGTTGTTGATGTTGTTGTTGTTCTAAAATTGTAAAAACATTTTATTGAATATCAAATGATGCTTAATACTAAAAGGACATAATAGAACATATGCTGCAGTGTTCCAGTCTTTAGTGTATAGTAAAGAGAAAATCTTGTGAAATTAGATGTTAATTTAAAATTCAGTAGAGACATAAACTAATAAAAGGGACGTAAATAAAGATTTTGATATGCTGTATGAACAACCATCTGGAAATGTCTAGAAAAACTATCATAAGATTTTTGGAAATCACAAAACGACTGATCTTGCACGAAAATGCACAATATAAAATATGATTAACAGAATGTATGAATCTACAATTGCTGTCATTTTTTAGAGCAATCACCCTATTTAAATATTTAATAGATAATCATATTTTAAAATACTCACCAGTCTCTGATACAGTGAGATCTACAGTTGCCTCCAAAGGTTTGTCTACAGAGAACAGCATACGATTCTCCCTCTCTGTCACCCTTAGTAACAAAGAATTTCCAAGACGAGAGCCGAGAAACAGGAAGTCTTCTTCTATCACACACATCTGGGAAACAATAGAATCTTACTCTTGTTATATAAACATTCCAGTCCTACCCACTTGGCAGACTACGAGATTTGTAAAGTTAAGCAAAACTTAGCATCTTGGATATAAATTTCTATGCTTATGAAGTTTCCTCAAATATTTTTATCTGGTTTGTAACATTCAGCAATCCTCAGGCTGGTTTGAACAGTCATTTGACTCAAAACCCAATTTCCACCAACCTGTCTTTTTAATGAGTAAATGCAGGTCAGTTCAAGGATTTTGTTTTAGTTCTATATGTTAACATGAGTCCGACATTGAGATATTATCCAAGTACGTAGTATATATGTACATATAGGATCCCTTATGATTTCTGAATTCTTTTCATAGAATAATATCCACCTTCTTTAGGGCTAAATCTCGTCACATATGCAATATCACGTATACTCAAATACTTACGCAAGAGGTCAACACAGAAGCAGCAGCACGGTCCAAGTGGAAACTCCTGACACTTCTAACCGAATCTGACAGTAATGTGAGTACATATAGCTGGCCTCCTTTTAGCGCTACAGCGAAGCGAGTATCTCCCAAAGCGACCACTTTAGCACCATCTAGCGTTATGCAGACACCTTCTTGAATCCCTATAAATGTCATATATAGTTCATGAAATATAGTATTCGTGTATCACATTTTTTCATTGTCCATTTCATATCTGTTAGGGAGCGTTCAAGTATTACGTAACGCATTTTTTTAAGATTCTTGACCCTGTCTCCGCCCATGTAACGCGCCGTAACGTTTTTCTGTACCCTTCCTTCCCTTCCCTAAACATTACGTAACACCCAAATTACCATTTTTACCTAAAAGTCACAAATAAGTTGCGCAAAGTACCGGTAAGTCCCTTAAATACCTTTGTTTGAGGAAATAATAAATAAAACAAGAGGTTTCTACGGTATATATTGTTAATTCATAATTTAATTTAATAAACAATCAAACAATATATAGTTGCTTAAGTTTGAAATATGTTAAAATAAGCTCTTTGTCCTAATAAACCTTTATTAATCTTAATCGTTTTTCTGACTTGTCCCTGTCCATATACATTTTTGGCTTCATACACTATTGCCTTCTCCTATTTTAGCTTTTTTTTACTAATGAAATCTTAAAATTAAATAACATATTTATTTTAACCTTTGAGAATGCAATTAGAAACGCAAACGAACAGGAAAACATACTTAAAATTGTATAAAGCTTAAAATATAATCAGACATAATTCAAATATGCAAAAAAAACGTAAACGTAACATCACGCTTGTAATCCCCGAAGAGATAGGTAGAGGAGTGTAGTACACTCCCACGTTTCACAAGTTACGTTTAAGTCCCATGTTGGTGAGCCTATTGTCATACACCGGGATAGAAATTCTAAATTAGAAAAATCTAACAGCATCTGACCCGGGATTTGAATCCAGGACCTCCCGATAAGCTGTCGCGCTTGCAACCATTCGACCAACGGGGCAGTAATGTAATAAAAAAAAAATCAATTGCAATTACTTTTTCACTGTCCAAGGGATTATCCGTAAAACAAACTATAACGGTTACCAACTTGGAAGAACAAAATAAAAATGACGTACAATCGAGGGATTCACCGAAACAAACGAAAAGGGTTGCCATTTTGCCAACTTAGAAGATTTATATTCCCTAGTTTTTTTAATAATAAAAAACAATGTTACGTAACGTGTTGTTCGATCCTCCCTCCAGTCTATGTAAAGCATCGTAACGTTTTACAAGACTCCGCCTCTTCCCAAATTCCGTTGCGTAATACTTGAACGCTCCCTTAATAAAATAAGCTTCCATTTTTCTATACTTTTGTATTACTACAGATTATATTTAAGAAGAATATATAATTAATTTACTAAGACTGAATTACTAAGTTACTGACAAATGAATAAAATTAACTTACTGAGGGGAAAATTAGTAGTATGGGTTGCTATACTGTTTAATGAAACTCCATATGGTGGTACTGACTGGTTCAAATAAATTAGTGAATTAACTGCCATGATCATACAGCCACCTAGAAAAAAAAACATGACATTATAAATCTACAAATTAATTAATAAAATTAGAATAATTTCATCATATGAGTTTTCACCTAAACTTCCGGAAATATTTTTTTAGACTAGTTTATGAGCCTATAGATAGTAGAAGCAAGCGAATACTAAATATGCATCTTGGCTTATGTAATTATTAAGAAGGCTTGGTAGACAAATTATAATAGCACTTTATCATAAATTACATGTCTTACCCAAAGGTTTATGTACAGGAACAGCTTGTATACAATCGAAAGGTAGGCCTCCAATGGCCCAAATGACAGGATGCACTCGAGCAGACATATTCAAACTTACGCCTGCCATGGCACATGTGTCGCTTCGGACTGCAGTACGACTGGAAATAAAGAAAAAGTTTGGAGATACTTTCTTGTCACAGGATGTAAAAAATTATATCATATTCTTCATGTGTCAACTAAAGCATTGGTTTTGTAATTTCAAGCTTTAATTTGTTAATTCTGCTCATTTCACTTAATGCATTCTCTAAAACCCAGAAGCTATCATGAACAACTAGTAGTAGTAATTTAAAATACAATAAGTTTTGACTACACTATTGCAACATCCATTTAAAAAATCTTATTGGCATTCCTGGGAGTAATCACAAGTAGAAAGCAAGTAATAAAACAACCCTTCATAACCAGATGACAATGACTCACCCAGCAAATGTTCTGACAGGTTCGTACAACAGCAGCAAAGTAGGCTCATAATATCCATACAAAAATTGTATATCAAGAATATTGTCAATCTTCTCATCCAGCTCTTTTAAAATAATTACATATGAGGCTAGTGTTGGTGCTCTCGTTATTGCTTGTGTTGGCTGTTGAGAGAAAAAATACTATATAATTAAGTACCATAAACAATTTTTTACACAAATATATGATACAATGAGTAATAATTAGAAATGAAGTGTGATCAATATGTTAAAGTTTCACATAAAATCTATGACTATAAATTTAAATATATTGAAAAAACTACTTTTCTCACATTTTTTTTAGTATCACTCAGTGGCTTAGATTCTAGTGGATCTCCATCTTCTGAAGTGATGTCCTTCCTAAATGGCAACACTGCAAGCTTCTTGCCATACAGCAGCATGACTGCACATCTGAACTCTGGATCCACTCGGATCCATGGTATGTGTGGATGTGTGGTCCAACCACCCTGAAAATGAACAGTAGTGTAATTTTAATAATAAACTGACAGTAACATGTTTTTTTTTTCATTTAAATTATTCTGTCCAAGCTAGTACTATGTTAGTGTTGTCACATGTACAATTTATTTATTCATTCATTTGATACCTTAAACTAAAGGGTGCAAGAATGTACTTGATGCTAAATATTATACTCTACCAGTCAACCCTAGCAGGAGACAATTTTCTTAATAATAAATGATTTAATAGTGTGAGATTTTTTAAAATAGGACAAAAATTCAAAAGCTAATAAGAAAATATAAGCTCTGCTTTAATTGACCATTTTGATTTGAATTCCAACTGTAGCAAAAACCATCAGCATTGTACATCCTCAACTGCTGCACATAAGCTGCTCCAATAAGAGGAATGTTCTATTTTAAATGTTTTGTGAGTATATAATAATATATTATATGATAGTATGTACATGTCTCAGTTGCAATATAAATGTGATATGACTTGTATATGGTTAAAACTCTCATTTTGAGAGGAGACTCATATCCAACAGTGAAAATAGACCCACATTGAATGAACCCATACAATTTACCTTCATATCATCCTCTTCAAAGTAATGCATACTGAGTGTGACGAGATCATTGACTTGTGGATCATATTGCACCACAGACATCTTGGCCTCCTTGAAAGATATTAACAGCAGATCCCGTCCAGCGCTAGGACACTTCACTGATGATATGGACATAACATTACCCCATAATGTGTATGTTGCTAGACATTCCAGTTTCATCTTTGGGGGAATGGGTTGACCAGCTGTAATTGTTAAGAAATATACATGGTAAAAAATTTATTGGTATTTGTTGACTTTTGCCGCCTATCCTGAACGGTACCTGGTGTGATGAAATAATAATAAATATTCAAATTTGGGGAGTTGAGATTTCAAGATTCAAAATTCATAAACATTTATATTACATTAATCAAAATAAAACAGACTTCATTTTGATGTTATTTTCAATAATCTGTAAGCTTAATGTCTTGTCAACATTAATAAGTTAATATAGACACTCTAAGATTAAATAAAAATTTTCAACTATTATTATTATCATCACACCAGGTCTCTTATAAGGTAACATGAGAGGGCCGAATCCAGAAGAGCTCTATCGTTACTATCCTGATTTTCTACTTCAACAATTATCACTCTCTACATGCATAACGAATTCGGAGTCTTCGAACTTACCGGCATTCACCTCCTTGGTATTTCCTTCAGGAAAAAGCCTAAACACTTTGATAATATTCGCTCCAGCGGTCACCAGGCACACCTCGTCGCTGTTAAAGAAGCAGCTGCTCACAGCATACTCGATCCCCGTGGCCGGGTGGGTTTGACGACAAATTGAAAACATTTTTGAAAAACACAAACACCGTTCTAGGTTATATTTACGTTTTCTATTAGAAGACCTATTTTTCCAGATTACTACTTTTTAATTGTTAATATAGAGGTTGTAACAATCTTCCGTATTGTAAAGCATTTTACAAGTTTACTCTACTGAAAATTAATACACAAACATATGAGTAGGCAACCAAACCACAACACAACATTAACTATTAGTTTGTAGTTCGTAAATCGTACGTAGTGTATTGCATATAGGAACACAGAAAAAGTATCGATACTTTGTAGTATCAGGAACTTTGACTTTCGATTCCCGATACTTTTGTAGTCGATACAATGTACTCGATACTTTCACTGATTGAGTACTTTTAGTCAGGTTACCGTATTGAGTTTGTTCTGATTTTTTTAAAAACGAATCAATACGACAACAAGCTGTCAATTGAAGTCAGAAAAATGACGAAATATGCTTATACTTCTATGCACAGGTTTCACTACTTTCCGTTGATCCTCTAGCACATTTGGAAGCTAATGAAAGTTGTTTTCGCAAAAAAGTTGTCAAGGCATAGATACTTTTGTTTCGATACTACTCATGAGTACAGTGTCGATTCTTTCCATTCGATATCGTGTCCCTAGTTCCAGTGGTGCCAGATGATAATTCCAATCCTCAATTTCTTTACATATTAAAATGTTTACCATAAACTTTCATATTGCATTGCTTCACTTCAGTTAGGCCTCCTAGGCTGGAAATTTTTCTTTATTTTTTTAGTTTCGAGTGTTGGGCTATCTAAAAGTGTTACAAATGTGTGACGTGTAAAAAATTTGAAATAATTCAACTGAACAAAGAAGTTTTCTTGATATAGCAACATTACAACATAATGTTATCTGACGATATCGTTTTTTATGAAATGGTAGCCAAGTCACCACCATCATTGCAGCCAAAAAATTATATATCTTTTTTGGTACGTATTTAGATCACGTGTAACATTTATTCAGGCGATAATCCGAAATCCATCCAACATTTTCACCAATGTATACTAATATTGTACATTTGTAAATTTATAAAATATGTTTTCTTCACAGATGTCAGCTTACTACAATTATTTAAATTTAGTTATGAAAATGAACAAAACACAATTCTACGAATAAATAATAGTTTATTTTAAACTGAGGTACATAAATTAACATTAAATTGGAATTAAAATACTCAAATTTCTGACAAGCATAGTACAATAGTCTGTGAGTAAAAACAAATATGTCTGCCGTGGTAATACCGTGCAGTGTAGGTACTTTTATCTATGGTTTTGTAATAGTCTCAAAGTCTAGCTCGACTTCGACGATATGATATCATTCTTTTCAAAACTCTCCATAACAAATACCTCTAAACAACCGGTGGAAATCGCTAAGCCCGCTTATATGGACAAAAGTGCGACGTTACAAGAGTTGGGGTACAAGGACGAGAATGATTTGAGGGAGACAATATACGGTTTGTTTTGAACGTTATTTTGTGAGTTATTGGGCTTGTTTTGCTGGTTCTGTGTGCTTAACTAGTGTTGTGGTGTTCTAGACTTTTTGCGGACGATACGGGATCCGGAGAAGCCTAGTACCTTGGAGGATTTGAAGGTGGTTTATGAAGATGGTATCTTTGTGAAGGAACCAACAGCTGATAAGGTGCCTGTGCTTAGAGTTGAGTACAATCCAACTGTGCCTCACTGTTCCTTGGCGACTCTCATCGGGCTGTGCATTAGGATCAAGATTCAAAGGTCGCTGCACCATCCCGTGAAACTGGATATTTACATCAAAAAGGGAGCACATACAACTGAAGATGAAAGTAAGAACTTGACAGTTTCTACCCTTTTGTTTCTACTTTATTAGGATCATTTCATACTCAAAATACAATGACCAAAAATACAACTTTAAATAAAAACAGATAACAAAAATGTCCATAGAACATTGTATTGTGTAGTCCCTAAATAAAACAATGAGAAAGATGCATTGTGTACAACATATTTGTTTCAATTAGTGCATTGGCTTACTAAATAAGTGACAGGGTCATAAATATTACTCATTTTATATTGGTTTTGTACAAGAACATTGATATTTACTGTGACATAGATAAAAGATTAGACTGATATAATAATTTTCCTCACTACACTGTAATTGTTGTATGTTTTGTCATAAAATATTTGGGACAATCATATTGTAGCCGTGATTACTTATTATTAAACTTAATTTCACAATAAATATAGACAAACAAGTATGTTTAATGCACAATGTATCATGATATAGCTTTGTCAAAAAAAATCAATTTCTGAATTTAAAACATATAATGACAGCCTACATGAATAATTTAAAGAAATGTACGAGAGTTTTGAGTCTAAGGTATTAAAAATGCTGATGGAAAAATATAAAAAAAAAAATATTTCAGTATAATCTATTCTACGCAGGTTATAATTGATGTGATGACAATTGTTTTATAATTTTCATGTGACAGATTCTATTATTAAATGTTATTCTATTAATTACTGTTCTCAGGTTCACTCATAGTTTTATCATAATCACTTTTACAACTGTCATTTGATTCTAACAAGACCTCTGTGCTCAATCAATAAATCAATAATTATCTGTCTAGATATGTCAATCTCTGTAAACATTATATTTTTAGTGAAGAATAATACGAAAACAATGTATATAATATAAATCATTATTAAACATCGAAACATGCCTCGTTGGTTGGGCGGTTGCAAGCGCGACTGTCGATCGGGAGGTCCTGGGTTCAAATCCCGAGTCGGGTGCTATTGGATTTTTCTAATTTAGAATTTCTAGTAGTGACTCGGAGTC
>DWME01010619.1:0-10099 GCA_018244795.1 Parelbella ahira ahira
GCGCTCATTGGGGGAGGCCTATGTCCAGCAGTGGACTGAAATAGGCTGATGATGATGATGATGATGATGATGATGATATTGATGATATTATGATGATGATGTTTGGAGAATTAAACTCAAGATACTTCAGGTAAATTATGCAATAAGCATTCGGAAACAAATGCCAATTTGGTAATAAATGTTCGTGGTCTAAAATTCCAACTACATAATGAACTTTCCTTAATCAATTCCTGTTCAAATTTCTATTTCAATTAGTGATTTCACTGTGCTGAAACTTGTATCATGATGACGGATTAATAAATGCTTATTAATTTTGATAACGTAGAATAGCTTACGTAGGTAACGAGACTTTGAAATACACGTGACGTAGCAGAGATTATGTAAATTAAATATGTCCTAACATATGAGACGACCGTTGCGTCAGTGCACGTTGATTGTGTAGCGTCTGATCCGTGCCAAGCTTCTTTAAAAGTTATATCATTAAATTTGAAACTTTTTGAATTGTTCTATTGAAGACATTTATTTGTAGAAACAATTCTTTTTTGCATTGACAACAGCTAATTAAACTTTTTCATTCAAGAATATTACATTTTAATGTAATGAATAATACTTTATATTTTTAGAAACATCTTTTTGATTAGAATTATGTTTAACTGCGTCTTGTCTGGCTAATTATATAGTTTCAGCACTTTTAAACTTCAATTTTAAACTTCACCGACTTTCAATTCAAGATGTGCTGAAATTGCTAAAGTTGATAATTTTACTTAACCTTCAAGTATTATTGACAGTACGTGCACTAGCGTGGGGTCTCTAAAGATATATAATTAATTGGAGAATATGCAAGTGAACTTTTCAGATAAATTTGATCTATAAATCTATTTGGTCCGAATAAAACATCAACCATTTTTGCGAAATCTATTATTAATATAAAATTTAATATTGTAAAATCAAATTTCTATGTGAACGAGGCAAAAAATCAATAAAGTATTAAAAATTAACGAATAGAAAGGAGATTTACTACTTATTTTTAACAATTCTATAATCTACACAATGTTACTAGAAGAGTGATATGACCTTATTTCCTTATGGTTATGCAAGTTTAGAAAAATCTATAACAAGACAAGTAAAATGTTAGATGTCAAAGAATATAATAAGGTTATTCAATTAAGCATGAAATACGTTGAAATAGGAAGATAAATAAGTGAATGATGCCAAAGGTTTGCTAAGACATTTTACTACAACGTTACTTACAAACAAAAAATCTGATTATAAAATATAACGTGGTTTCAACACATTTTACTTACTAATGCCCTCACGTTCCACCCCTTATGGAACATTACAAGCTTTCACAAGAACCTCGCTTCCAGTGGAAGCCGTTTGTGAGACTAACGAGCAATTTGGTATATCTTAATAAGCGATCGCTGGTTCTGGCGCTATCGGAAGATCTACGCAAACAATGTACCGATGTTTATATTGTGTTTCAGATCAAGTACATATAATATTCATTTGCTTTAATAGGACATAACTCATAGAGTTTAAATATCCAGTGATGGTGTTTGTAACTGATACTACACGTCGAAACAGCGAACGAAATGAGTACATCAAATTTAATTTTTACTCTTAAAGTATAAAAGTTGTTTGATAAAGAACTTTATTCTTAGTTGTAAATTAGAAGTGTTGTTTAATAATTTTATCTTCCGCATAATTTACGTAAAGAACTCAACCAATACATTCACTGCAGCATCAAACGCAGTGCAACATGCACAGAGATTACTTCCAGTAATGTATTGTGCTCGATTCACATTCAAAACTAACAACGGTTTGTGCTGCAATACAAAATAGGTACAACATATGTATGTTTACACAAGAGATAATCATAAAAGCAGTAAGTACGAAGAACAGAAGATGAAACATTACGTAGAAATGATAGTTCATTTTGCGCAATTGTTTTTATCGCGGCTCATCGCGAGAGACTGCGTAGAACGTTTATTTATAAACAAGTTGTGCCGTCGAGATGCACCAATAAATGTTGTTGTTTCCGCGCCGTGCTATCGCGAATATTAAAAAACACGAAAAATTGGCCTCGAGCCAGATATGCGGGTTACGTTTAAAACACAGCCTTCGTGTATTGCATGCGAGCATTTGCAGAAGAATACGCTATGCGTATTGTTCCCTACCCTACACGTTTGATCCGGCTGGGAGGACGAAAATGAAAATTTAATATAAAGTATCGTATTTTAGATTACTTTCAAACGGCGTACTAAGTTTTTCGAAGTTTAAGCTGTGGTAGCCCCATATCATCTCATCTATCTATCTCAAAGTGGCTCATCGGCATTAAAAAGTTTAGCAGGTCGTGGATAGTTCGCCTGACGGCTTCAAGCGGAACTTTGTCATACCGTACGCTCCGTATTTACTAATTCAATTCTAACTTCTGTATACATATAGAGAGGGGATGGATTAGTGAAACTAAGTAGTAGATTGAATGCGTTATTTCGTCATTGTGCAAATTTAAGTGATTCCTTGTCACTAAACCAATTTTATATACAAATAATAGGTAAGTTATTATGATTGAGATGGGATAATTTTATTTTTATTTATATATACATACATAGCCGATATTATGCACGTTCTTAGTCCAAGCAAGTTCTGTTCCTTCTCTATGAAGAGATAAAAACTAGTGACCATTTATGGTCAAGGTAACGTCGATAGTCTACATATGTATATAAAACAATTACATAAAAGTAATATGGATATGTTGGTCATCTAGAACATCTCACCAGAAACCCTTCGAACAGATGTGGGAGTAAATATTCAACTTACTCTAACATCTATACTTTCAGGGAAAAAAGAACCAACAATGCATCAGACCAATCGGAAATAGCTCGTCCATCTCATCTCGAGATTGAAACGTAACTAGATTCTTTCGGTTTCACGCCTCTACTGACTAGCGGACCATTATTGGCCAGTAATACTATTTCTTTTCATGAATTTTTATTCCCTGTTTTCCGTGCAAAATCAACTATTACCATGTTTTTTGTTGTTCCTGCCTGCTCACGAATTTCGTAACATGTTTCATCTATTTCCGTCATTGCTTTATCGGATTTGTATTTACTTTGGTCAGGTACTACCGATGAGAGTTGAATTGTTTCTCTATTTTAACGATTTAAAAAAACAACTTGAGTAAACAAAATAACCATAGCTCTATATTGATCACTATCCTAGCAGTTTACCGAACCGAATTTCGACCTATACCGAATGCCATTGGTAAATAATTCTGCGGCGGTACCGCTAATATAAACGAGTCATTGATTTCAGTATCCGGAGCTTGCCGGCGGGCTAATAGCGCGATTGCGGCCAGTGGGCGATAAAAGCGTATTTTTTTTGTTTTAAAACGGTATCATTACGATTCTGGTTTTAGAACAAAACTGATATTTTTGTTGCAGAAAAATTCCAAAGCACCTCACGTGAGTGCGCCATTTTACTGTCCGAGTTAACTTCGAGGTTGCAGGATGTTAAGCGATTCTTTTAAATGGCGCGATTAGACTCGAGTGGTACAGTGCATTGGAATCTCTTAGTTAGTAATTGCAGTTGTTCGTTGCGTTCCAAAATTTTAGCGGGCGTAAAATTTTGGGCAGGAATTTCAACGATACATTTAATAGCAGAATTAAAGAGAGAGTATGACAGATTGTTGAGTGATTATTAAAAGGCTGATATCGTATTTTTATGTAAGAAAAATGTTCATTTGAGAAAGCTGATATTATATTTGTATTAATAAAAATTTTGTCTTTTCCTTTTGTCCACCAATATCTGCAGACACATTTTAATCAAAAACCATGAATTCGTTGTATTCACTGCCCAATCCGACCAGCATTTGGGTGTTAATAGCGCTATCGGGACTCATGCGCGGTAGATTAGCACAAAGTTGTTTTCAACCGTTCATAATCACCATCACCATTGCGGCTTTAATTTCTTTATTTGTAATAACAGAAAGATAGAATCTCTTATTCCTTCTGTGTATACTTTTATGTACTTTTATCCAATACAATACAGACAAAAATTTAAAAAGACAAAACTATGTAAATGAAGATTTTTTTTAGCCTTATGTTAAACTCTTCTGTTAATTAGTATCCTTGCTGTGGTGCATTGTTATATAACAGTTTTCGATTTGTTAACGTTATTTTGGCATTGGACGGATTTTTGGCAATAAGTTTTAATTGCTGACTCTCGTGTGATTCGATCAAACTTCAATTTAACCTGATTGACAATAAGTTACTACTCATCACACTATTACGTATACAGGTCCTAGCCGACAATGTAATTTAATTTGTGACTGGTTTAAAGATAAGCCTGTCCGCGTTAAATATTTTGTACAACTCTGGCACTGTGCCATGAATATCATCGTACTTATGTATGAAAAAACGGCTATTTCCTTCGGCCTCACACAGCTATTCACTGTCAACAATATATTACATTACAATGTCTTCAACGCTTTCGCTCGTCACACCAAGGCCGTGTTAAAGTTCTGAAGCAATGTCCTCATCACCTCATGAATAAAATGGTATTTATTGTACATCATTTCGAGGAAGTTGTGGGAAATAGGATTTCCTCTATAAAATGGTAAGATATCATTGAAATAATTGAATCGTTTGCTTTCTAAAATATAAGATACATTTTAACCTCCCTCAACCTTTTTCATTTTGTGAGGAGACTCGCTTCCACCAGTGGAACGATGAAAGGGTTGATGATTATTAATTTTAATGTTTTTTAACTATGCCTGTTAACGCCTCATTATACATATTATATTTTTTTAATGTTAATCCATTGATTTGTTTTCATTTAATCAATCAATTGAATTACATAATTCTTTATTTCATATACACTTTGTAACACTGCCAACTTAACAACGTATAATTTACCATTACATTATTAAAACCAACTATAGATTGTTCTCTTCAATCATCAATTCGAAACTGTGAATAATAATTATTTCTTGTTTATTTCATGTCAAAGTTAGTATTCACAAACCTTTTACTTATAAGATGGTAGAGATTCATTTATAGCGGATATGACGTAGGTATATTACGTCATATACACAACATTATAACAACCGAAAGAAAAATTGTTTGGGGGTAATTTAATTTATATTTTATGGGCTTCGAAAACTTCCACAAAATCGTCAGTAAACGATTATAACGCAGTAAATAATATTATTTCGAAACAACGTACGATTTATTACTGTAACTCACAATATTGTTTGCCAATTTTCGGTCTCAATGCTTTCCAGAGAAAATTAAATTGTGCTTTGTTTGGTTGACCGTGCTTAAACGGTTTGAGGTTTGAAATTATTTCTGTGCCACGTCGCGTTATCAGTGTTTGAGGTTCGCGGTACGTTATTCTATTAATGATTGTTTTCATATAAAAGAGTGTCTTGCATGTGTATCATACATACATGTATCATTGTCAACTCTTCACCGCTCATCTCTTTGAATAGACAGTGTTTAGGCCATAGCCAGCTATGGTAGCTAAGTGCTGCTTGGCAGAAACACATTCTTGAGTTCGTTCTCTATTTTTATACGAGTATAATCATGCCAGGTCCCTTATGAAGTAGGCAGAGAGACCCAAATATCTCTATCTACGCAGTTCCGAAGTGCTCGTTTTATAATTATTAATCTTCCTACCGGTGAGCGAACTCCGAAGATGTCTTCCACAGCCGAATATTATTTTATTCGGTATTTCCATATACATATAAACGATTTTTTCTCGTATACTGGAGATATGTGTAGCAAGTTAAAAGCATTGAAATAATTTCAATAGACAAAACGAAATGAGTTCGTTTCGTTCCTATTGTACAAACGATTTGAATCGAAATTCGATTCATAGATTGAAACATACGTAGGTACATATGTACATGGATGCCGACCCATACAATTTTTCCATATAGGCATTTGGCAATACTGGAACGAAATTAAAAGCGTAGTTCAGTTCAAATTTCCACTACAATTGTTAGTTTTCGCAGCAATTATCCGCGTAACAAAAACTATGCTAACGGTCGTTTAGGCCCCCGACGGGCGGGTGGAGGGTTAATCGCGCCATCGTCACTGATATAAACACGTTCGCAACGTTTCGCTGGGAATTTTAATCTGTGCATAGGTGTTAGGGTTATAAAATTTAAGTGAAATAGAGCAGATTAAGCTATCTCGAGTGAAAAGTTGTTCTGAATAAAACGCGCTAGGGAACGTCGGGCGAGGAGAAGTGTGGAGGGAAGGGTTAAATAATGCCATTATGGTGATTTTAATACTCGCACGGTTTATCCATTTGTTCAGTAGCCTTTTGTGTATAAGGCTTTTCACATTAACTTAATACTCAGAGATAGCTGATGATAATGTTGGTCTGTGGGTACCTGGCTCAATACATTGAAGGGCTTAGGATAAGGTTGAAGGACTTATATTAATTAGAGAAGAAATATATATGCATTAGCAGAAGTAAGTTTAATGTGTCCAGATATATCATAAAAAAAATCTATACAGTGTGTAAAAATTTACATTTACGTAGTTTACCTATTGTTTCGTAACCATAACACAGGTTTGACTACTTTGGAATCACATGGCTTTGTGTAGAGACGTCCCAAGATATTTATTATTATTACCTCTTCCTGCACGGGTTTGTGCACGTGCATATTGTGCAGTGGTCTATAAGTAGGGTGGCATAATGCCTTCATTTACATAAAAAAGGAAGGCCAGGTGTTCGAATGGCATCCAACGCCAGCTTCCGAACCATAAACACGTTTATAGCTTCACAGTAAATTTTAATCTGCACGCAGGTATCTAGCTATTTTCCGTGTGAAAAGCTGTTTTAAATAGGAAGAACTGCGCCACGGGACGTTTAGGCCCGTAACAGGAGCGGGTTATAGCGCTATTAGAAGCTGTTAACACTATGCAATATTAACGATGAAAATTTTTATTCATGCGTGTAATTTAATTCGGTATCGCTATATATTTATAAACGGGACCATCGGGTTGATTTTTTTTTTAATTTATTTATTCCGTTATTTTAAAATTTATTTATTTTTTTATTTTTACGTCGTCATGCCTCGTGCATTGCGGGGTAGCCTTAAAACTATTCTTAAATAAATTATTTTCAATTATCACTTTGATTCAAAAGGTATATTGATTATTTATTTAAAATTATTGCGTTGATCACATTAATCCACTTTAGTAATTAAAAGGAAAGTAAGTCACCAAAACTTTATATATACTTAAAAACTTCAATGTAAATTTGTAATATACATACATACATCTCAACATCCATGTTTGCTCTAGAAATGGGCACGCGTCATATGTAAGGATAGTAGCTATGTACATTTACTGTGCAATGTTTACACGCCATTTCTACATCTTTCATACATCTGTATACGTACGGATAGCAAAAAATACGCAGCATCAAAAAAACAAGTACTTGGTACGCGGCGTATCATTTTTTTCCTTTCTTTATAGCGATCCTGACGTCTTAACCCTCCGATGAAGGCGGCTCGTAATATTTTTATCGCGGCCCGAGCGTGCGGAAGAACCATAACAATAACCGCCCGTACCTACCTGTTCCAGTGATGTATGAACATATCGAGTTACGAATTTCTTGACAGAATACCGAAGAATGTATGTTCTCATTGCTACTGATATTTAAATGTATTTTTTATTTAAATGTGTGCAGTGTTGATGAAATATTTGTACGGTAGATGCATTTGATTTAGCTCTTTTATTTCCTATATTTGTACGTCTGCCTTTTTAAAAATAAAGTCTTAAAATTCGACGAATGAATTAATACCTTAATATTTTCAAACAGAAACAAACTGCTTGTACAAGAGCTTATGTGTTAACAACAACAATAAACTGAAAGAACTTTTTGAAAAAATATAAAAAAAATCACTACTTTTATAATTTTTAATTGACCGAAAAAAAATGCACTGCAAAAACCTACGCGTGGGTATACGAACGACCGACCCACTTAAGGTGTGTAAAAGCACTAAAAGGGCTTACAGACTGTCCGTGTACTAAGTACAGAATAAATAGATTAATATTCATGAAATGTTAAAAACTATTTTTATAGCACTTATGGTAAGACCGATGATTAGTGATTGTCGAAATAATACGGGTTTGAATGGTAACTATAACAATAAAATTCATTATTTCAGTGTACATGCGTACTTAATAATGAATGAACGACATGAATTTGAACGAAACGAGCACAGACAGTCCGTTAGCTACTTAACACATAATTGTCTAGCGGTCGCCAATTATTCGCGAGTTATCGTCAAACGATTAGTGTTTCGATGTATGTGGGTCGCTAACATACGCCGATACTCACGCGCTGAGTTAATTCTGGATTGTTCTTTTTCTTTGATGTATTATGAATGTTACGCAATAGTAATACAAAAATAAGTGTAAATATTTTTTTAACATGGTTAGGAAGGCAAACGAACTTAAGTACCTACTACGAAAACTTGGAAAAACTAAAAACAATTTTTCTGCACATAAGGTATATTATCATCATCATGACGTCAGCCTTTTCCGTTCCACTGCTGGACATTGGCCTTTCCCATGGTGTGCCACAACTCTCGGTGCTTCGTACATAAGCTTAAAATAGACATGGAGACCTCACCTTGGCAAATGTAGCGTAGGACGTCCTCCAGCTAGGAGGAGTGACTATCGGTCGGATACGAAGAGGTAAACATCGAGCTGAGTGGCGTGATATTGGGTTGGCCTATGTCCAACAATGGATGGGAATAGGCTGATGATAATGATGGTAAAGATAAAAAAAAATCTCGTATATTTACATCAGAGATAGTTAGCGAAAGGGTAACAAAGTTAGAATATAGTAGTGACTAGAATAGAGTAGTAATGGATAGCGAAGCCGGATAGTACGCAAGCCCCTTAATGCATAGGTAATTTTCTAGAACAAACTAATAAGCCGCGAATGATCGTCAATCGATTCGCTTACCGATGTAGGTCGGCCACATTACCAACGAGTCACGCTCATACCAGTCGCCAATCGGTTTTAACGCATGTTTGTGCTGTATAAATACATGATAAAATGACAGATAATAAGGAAAGTGGAAGTTTAAAAAAATACGCTAACATAAACCAATATTTATTCCGTAATAAGATTTCTTTGTTCTAATGTGGCCTGCAAGGCTTGCCTAACGAATGATCGTGGGATATGCAGCATCTGTTAAAAACAAATATAGCTGTATTACGAACACGACAACATCGGTGAGTGTTACGATGAGGAAAATTGATATAGTATAAATATAATATTATACTTGTATTTGAAAAATGGTGCAAATATTATGTTGATTGCGCTGAAACAAACAAAAAAGAGCACATATGTATGCTTTCTAAGAAATTGTTTTAAGCTCTTGTTGCTAATTTGTTGTTTTTTATATTATATGCATATAATATATGAATATATTACATACATTCATGTTTCACATATATCACATACATATTGTCGAAGTGTCAGTCGTCAACCTAGCTTAATGGCGTTTAATATCAATGATGTATGACAGCATGTTTGCCATAACCATCCCACATATAAAAAGGTCCTAATATATCCTGTAGGCATACGTTTACTATATCACCCACGAGCAATATTCCCAGGATATTAGCGGTACGTGCCTCCCCACCTACATCGATCAAACACAATGACTTCACGGCAAGGTTGTTTATTGTCGAGCAATTATGCAAATGTAGGAGAATCAATTTGTACATGCAAATTGGATATCAAGATATTAGGACGGAACGATTTAAATTTTCTCGGGTCGGAGATACCATTATGTAACTCGTATTACGGCTACCTGTTCCAAGCACAAACAAATGGAAATGGTGCCAGTATTGCAAGGCTTGTCTGCCAACCCCTCACTTGGCCAGCCTAGTAGACTATGGCCTTAACCCTCTCAATATGAGAGGAGATCCACATTCCAATAGTGGAGTGATATATGGGTCAATTATCTATTATTAAATTGCAAGGTTATATAGAACTTCACATATAAGGTTTAGTAATTATCTATCATCCTCATGGAAAGAGGTCCTTTTGTGTCGAAAAC
>DWME01010620.1:0-10098 GCA_018244795.1 Parelbella ahira ahira
CAATCCACTGTTGGAATACGGGTCTCCTCTCATATTGAGAGGGTTAAAACCATAGTCTGCCACGCTGGCCAAGTGCGGGTTGGCAGACTTCACACACCTTAGTTTTTTTTTTATAATTTCTAAGATGTGCAGGTTTCCTCACGAAGTTTTCCTTCACCATTAGGAAGTGATATTTAAACTTAAAACGCACTTTTATAAAGAGGTGCACGCCATGGATTTGAACCCAGCACCCCCAGAGTGAGAGGCTGAATTCCTAACCACTAGGCTATCGCTGCTTTTGTATCACTGCTGTGCTAAAACGTTATTGTAAGTCTGAGTTACATAGTATATTGCGAACTATATTTGTCTGTTTTAATAAGAAAAAAAGGCTAAGTTAGTTAGGCTTAATTAGTTATTTATTACGTTTAAGATGTCTAGTTTTGATTTCTATTATTTTTTTAATTATCCAAGTATATTATGTTATTTGAAGCGGAAACATGAAACTCGTTAAATGTATATACAAATAATGTAGGTATCATAATATGTTGTTAACCGTACCACGATACAATCTAACCACTGCACATATAGAAGTGGGTATGGTATTTTGTATTGATTGTGGTTACTAAGATTACAATATACATATGTATTTATTAACGTAACATCACGGCTGAAATCCTCAAAGAGATAGGCAGAAGAGGGGTGTAGTACACTCCACTCGTTTCACCAGTAAAGATTACGTCCCAATATGGAATAAGTGGTGAGCCTGTTGACGTGCACCGGGCCCAAATCTATACCTACTCTGAGTCACTTCTAGGAAATTCATGTCAAAAAAACCCAATATTTTAGTCCCAGTACTTTACGCGACTGATGTTTCAATACAGAGATAAGTTTGAATTATATCACAATTTTTGTCAAACAAGTAAATAACTACGAAAGTGTAATAAAAATATCAGAATATCAACTGAAAGCCAAGGACTCCGTGCAAATGTTTTGAGGGTAAAAATTTTATAATATCTATCGACGATAATATTATGTAGGTACAAGTGTATTATGTAGATAGGTAGGTACATATATAATTATAGTCATACATATACATAGGTTTGTTTTAAACAAAAACCAATTTTGCATTAACGTCATTGGATGTTTTTTTAAATGAAAATATGTGTTTCTGATAAAATGGGGAATTTACTTATACCGCTGTCATACAATATTTTGTTAGTTTAATGTAAAAAGATCTAATTATTGTTGTACCATCTCGCTAGGTCCCTAATACGTAAAGATAAAGAGGTTATGATAAAGCGGCAGGTATTAACTGTCAAGTCAGCAATATATCAGTTCGCTGAAAACTGGGAAGTCCTTAGATATAGTTAGGTCAGTGGCGTAGCTACCGGAGGGCGCGATGTTTTGTAGTAAGGGCCCTATTTTATTTGGCAGAAGGGATCTCGGCTGCATGACTACGTCATTGGTTGCTATACTGGCTTCGTTTTATGTGTGAAATGCTACATAATTATATTTAATATTTCGGGAATTCCCCGTATTATCGTTGGTACAAATGTTATATGATGCAAAATAAATATAAAGGATGATGCGATAGATATTATTGCGGGTTATTATTGAAGTTTGAACTGTTCTGTATCAAAATTAAAAATATTGTGTGGTGTTTTTGTGCGCCTCAAATTCGGTTAACGTCTTTAGTGTAGTTGCTGAAATGTCAGATCCTTTTATCAAAATAAAAACATATTATCAGAATAGAGGGTAGGTAATTAGTATTGTGATTTCTCTAACGACCGAAATTGGATTTGGTATCTAATGGTATACCCAAAATTGTTTTACGTTATGTAAGTATTGCGACGCGCGGTCGCAAATTACTCGGTGCTCTCTACTTATTCTGTCAGGAGTCTGGCGTGATATTATAATAATCACGATAATAATCATATGTATGAATTATCGAAAAGTTACTGAAATCGTAAATAAATTATGTATGAAAAGCGACT
Organism: Parelbella ahira ahira; assembly: GCA_018244795.1. Lineage (NCBI taxonomy): Eukaryota > Metazoa > Arthropoda > Insecta > Lepidoptera > Hesperiidae > Parelbella > Parelbella ahira. The sequence continues at coordinate 1,974 of DWME01010620.1, forward strand.
GTATTAGTTATCCGAAGCTTGATGCTAGGGTGACACACGCTGTTATTGTCAAGTGTTAAACATAGATAGAGGCGCGTGGCTAGCCATGTAGAGTACAATATGTGAAGCACTTAAATATAAAGCTTTTTCAATAAATACTGTATGTTGCAACTTGTTGATTTATGAAAGGATTACGAAACCTAAAAAAGATAATGTAATTGTTAAGAATTTTCCGAAACCGGCGTGCATGTATGAAGAGATCGGCAAAGATAGAGAAATGGCAATCAGCGACTCTGCCTACCCTGTGAGGGATTTGGTTTTAAAATATGTATATACTCGTATGTATGTTGATTTATGATATGACCTGTATTCGATCAATATTTTATTTTTAAAGTGCATCTCTAACTTCTGAGCGTTGTTTGGCAATTCAGCAAACGTCCCGGGTCTTTCGGAAGGCGAAATAGGAAGCACTCACTGTCCACTCAGTTTTCTCCGAACCATTTTTGCGTCTCATTGTCTATAACCTTACCCGTTCTGAGAAAAATATATAACAATAAAAGATTCGATGATGATGACGAGGTCGCAATGAATAGTACTACGCTTTATAATGTATACAACCTCCCAATGAATTAGTTTTTTATTGTGTTCTCTTCCCAAGGACATCCCAAGATGAGATACTTACTCTGAAGTAGATTCTCTTCAAACAATCGTTTGTTTCGCTCAAAGATAGCTAGGAATTGTATTTAAAAAAAATATTGTTATAATTGGTAAAACCTATTTATTATTTTTAAATATGTATCTATTTTGAAATATCAATTCGATCAGGAGACCGACTCCGGTACTGATCCTAGTTTAAGATATATTTCGATTTAACTATAATAGTTGCAAAGCGACTTATAGAATTTGGACATTTTATTTATTACAATGTATAATGGAACATGTTGAAAAATGAAACTGAATGTATATTTTGTAAGGTAATTTCCTGTTATAGTCTAAAAAACTGTTTTAATTACAAATATATTATTATAAGTACTTCGTGAGCCGTGTTTGATGGGAGATAATAAAACTTTTAATGTACTATTCAAATTATTTTTTACAAGATTCAAGGTTTTATTACATGTGATATATATTAAAAGAAGTAATTATACATATTTTGTGGTTGCTTTTTATGTAAATCAATGAAAAAATTGTTATTACAGATTTCCTAACTTTATCTTACTTTTAATCAATCCATAAAATGTTCAGTTTTTATGAAGTCCGTTGAATTGTAAAGTGCTGATATATTTAACAGTGAATACAGAGAAAATATAGATATTTACCCGTGTACTAACTAGACATACCTACTTATTATAAGTAATTTTATGAAAGAAAATATTTCCTATGAAATATGCAAATCTCGCGACAAGCTTTTATATTATTTTATAAATTGTGTAATACGTTTATAAATTGATTGGTTCGATTTTATTTAAAGTTTCTGTTTTTTAGGGCAATTAAATAAGAGCTTGTTTTTGAAGTTTTTTTTTTATATTGACACCGTAACATATGGTAATAATCTCCGAAGGCGGAAGCAGAGTAGTTTATTTTATTTTTATTTTTTTTTATTTTTTTTTTTCCTACGTTTTACCACATATGTTTACGTCCCACTATGGAAGGGTGAATCTATTGCCATACACTAGACGCAAATCCAGAGTCCGAGCCACGACTAGGAATTTCAATGTAGAAATTCCTAGACGGATCCAAAAGTACCGGACCCGAGGCTGAAACCTAGAACTTCTTGATCAGCAGTTGCGCTTGCAACCACGCGACCTACGAAGTGGTAGGAATAGTCTTAATTTGACTTCTTACCCGTAATTTTCCACATACGTTTTTTAACTTGCTGGCATCGCGATCACGATCTCACTACGAAGCTCAACCGGTCTTCTATCATTGAAAAATTATGCGAACTTAAATAAGAATTTTATGGTTGGCAAAATCCTTGAATTATTCCGCTCATTCAACTACCAGATTAGTGGTAGGTACTAACTCGTATATTAATTTAACCGTAAGTTAAACAAGTACAGTGTTCTCTTATGTCCATGTTTTTTGGGTAATTATTTACGAATATTATTTACACATTTCAATCAATTCGGATAATAATACGCCGTGAAGAATATTCGTCGATTATTTTCCAATATTTTGTAACATTTCCACATAACACTCGTAGCTTGTAAGGCAACCGTCGGAATTGAACCGGCTGTGAAAACGAAAGTGTCCGCATAATGAGACAAAGTTTATAAAACCCAATTGCAAATGATTGAGGAGAGTCCGAGAATCATTATCATCTTGCGACTATACATCCTAAAGATTAATGATGACCCCCTAATGATCCTAATATCATAGATCCTAATGACTGTAGATCCTAAAACACTGATCTCTTTTGTGTAGGACGGGACTTGGTCTGTGTCGCGTAGTCTTGTTACATTTATTTTGAGATTTAGTTTTACTTTACTTATACATTTTAAACTGTCACAAGCTCTGAAATCTTTGTATCTGAAAACAATGACGATGTATGTGATTCGGATCTCCGAAATGCCATACTTAACATGTTAATGTATATCCAATATATCATAGTACCTGTAAGAATGACATTTTCTACTGTTCCGTTACATTACTTTTAACTTTCTGTGCAAATGAGTTGTTTAGAAAATTAATATAAGTATACCTACACAAATACAAAATCCAAATTTTACGACCATATAAAGTGGTTATTCTATCAATTCTTACTCTTTTGTTTTCTTATATCTATTTCTTGATTTGACGAGTTGTTCGAAGGAATTAATACATGTTAATGCATATATCCTTATAGAGCATGAACGAACGCAGGAAGTAGGCGATAGGTACTTCCCGTGTCTGTCTTCCTGGTTTTGTACAGGATTTGTCACTAGAACAAATAGTCAAGGTTCGATTTATGAGGCACCATTTATGTATGTCTCCATTTATATCTGCTGCGAGGTGTAGTCCTAGTGTTTTGGCTAGGACAATTTGACGTTCCGACCTTCGTCTGTTTTCTTGAAATATCTATTGATGGGTTTTTCACTAGAAAGAGCGATGTAGGTACAAAGATTACTTAACTCTCAATACTAATTTTTATTTTTAAAATCTTACTGCAAATTACTGCAGAATGTAATTATACTTTAATAAGAACTGATACATACTTTTGTAGTACGTTGTATTTCCGTATTACTAATTATGCCCCCAGCTTAATGTATTTATTATTAACCTGACTAAAAACATTGTTACACAATTATTGCTAATTAAAAATTTTACTTAAAAGTAATAGTAACTACATCATTTATTATTAGTACTATTACTTCTTCGAAACCATATCAGTCGCAGATATCAGCGGACAGCAAATGCTGCGAAAGCCTGCTGTCTGCTTATTTGTTACTGTTTTCACATAAGTATTTATATTATTATTACTCTTCACGTAGATTTTTGATTTAATAATAATATCACCGATATTCTAACGACATATATCGATTAGGAAATAACATTTTTAATTGAAATAAATTGCTTAGCTGAGAACTTGTAACGAATTAAGCGTGGGAACGAGTATTAGTATCGACTGACGTTGTATAATTGTTTACTAATCAAGCTTATAATTAAATATAATGCACTTATGTGTTTCCGTAAGTCCGTGCATTGTTTAAATGCATTTCTGTGTACTGTGGTAGCCTTTTAAGGATCGGTAACTTAGAAATTTAATTGAGGCAATTATTGACGGATATGTTCATCTATAATACACATTCTTACATACTGATTGATTGCATGAGTAATTGAATAAAATGTCGTTTTATAAATGTATTTACCGACAGGAAATTTTGCAAAAACACCGGTTTATGATGATAGTGAGGATATTAAACAGATTTTTAAAAATTCATCTTCTTAGGGAGTAGAATATTGGCTGTAAGTTTGTATGAAAGTTGTTTTAAACTTCTCTAAAAAGCATATTTTTTTTGTCTTACTTCTTAGATACCTAGTCCTTATTTTAAAACAAATATTAGGGTATACGCGATACGATACTTTAAGTTATTAAAGTTTTAAGAAAAATCAATTTTTAATTAATTTTGAAAATTACTAAAGTATATTTTTGCTATTAACTTTTTTTTTCTTTTTGTTTAATATATTCATAATATCATAAACAACGTAGACGAAGTCGCGGGTATCAGCTAGTCGGTTCAGTAGTATATAAAGATAGTGTGTTGAAGGAGGTTCTGTCCTGGGACAACATAAAGTGCTGGTTATTATAACGACATCGTGTTTTTCATATTGACAATTTTAATTCTACAATATGCTGTGATTTGTAAGACTTTCTGTCAAGTGAACTCTTGCGATATAAAAGTATCGATTATGATATAATAACAAAGTAAAGGGCTGATAATTCACATGTTACAATGTATGCAAAGATATCCGTTCAATAACTTTTTATTATTGATATAATACGTAATTAAATACAAATAAGATTGTTTGTGTAGATACTTAAAGATAAAGCTCCTATACGTACACGGATTGCTGAGCGTAATATTGTACATGAATCGTTTGCAAAATTTTTGTATTCGATTTTAAACTGACTATTAATTTTGTTACAATAAGTAGATATTAAAATAACCTTGCAGCAAACGCTGCAATAAATCATTAATTTAGAAATAATTAAGCAATTATTCAATTATAGATCATGTCGTGTTATCGTTAATTAATAAATCTATGAGCGAAAATATGGTTCATGCTCCAATTGCATATACATAGTTTTTATATTCATAGGCTGAACGGTAAAGAATTTGATTTGGTACAGAGCCATCTAGCGGCGTGGTTCCACAACCTGAATAGCATTTAGACAATCACCACGAAAAACAATTAATCTAACAATCTCTGAGTCTACACATTACAAACTGATACGTATATCAAACATACATTTTTATTCATAACAATAAATCATACTTCATGTATCTACATATCTATAGAAAACGGATGTACTGATAATAGATGTATCAAAAGCCTTTGAAAATCCAGATAAATGTTGTGAATCTATTGAATGTCCTAACGGATTTTAAAATAATTATTGAACGGCAGTAAAAAAAAAACAATTTTTATCTAATCTAAATTTGCGTCTAACTGTAATTAATTATGACGATATGAATTTGAAATGAAAATGATTTAATTATAATTTTCAGGTGGGAGTTTCTGAAAATTTTTCATTGTTATTGATAAAATCGGAAGCAGATGTCCTGAAGAATGTCGGTTTAAGGGAGTTTATACCATATTTCTAATAAAATATTGAGAATTATTCCTTTCAGCTAGGATAATAAAACCAAAGAGAGTTTTGTTGAGATGTGTTCTGGTGAGAGTTTTGTTTACAAATATATTGTTAACATAACATCAGCATTTCAATAGCGTTGGTATGTATTGTTAGAGGTATAACTTAGTTGTCATTTGTCTTTAGGAAGTATTATATCGCTCCCAAGGGTGAATAGAATTTTGACTAATTGTTTTTTACTTTTACGCTTGCGTTTGATTTTTCTAACTTAGATTTTATAATAGACAGTTTTAGTAGGGCTTGGAGTCTTGATTTGTGGCCGGTGTATGACAATAGGATCACCATCTATTCCATGTGGTATGTAAACGTAACTGGTGAAATATGCGACAATAAATAAATAAAATTCTATTTTAGAACAGAAAATTAATAAATAAGACAATGACTCACTACTTGTCAGTTTCTCGACGGTATTGTAACCCGTGACGTGTCTCCGCTAGGTTTCATTGTAGCTGTGATTACGTTTTTGTTAATCGCGATTTGCGTCGCTGTTGCAAGACGCTAAGTGCCTAATAAGGTAATACTGTACCGATACGGCACAGATATAATTAATCCGATTATCAATTTAAGATTTTAAGCAACGCGGCCGATTTGTTACCAAGCAGATTTTTTAAATAAGTAGTCATCTTTGAGCAATCAATTTTTTTTCTCGACCCTTTTATCATTATCATTCGGTCTCCTCTCAGAATGATAGTGTTAAGGCTATAGTCAAAAATATTAGAGTACAATCTCAGCTGATAGTGAGACAAAGCTTAGAATTCAGCACGCTTGCCTGGAAAGTCTTGATTCACTCTTGCCTTGAACAATTCCAAGTTGTGCGAATCGGACAAAATAAATGTCGATAGAGTTCCATTCTTTGGCAATTTGCAATAGAAATGATTTAGTAAAGCATTTCGTCCTGCTCTTGGAGGTATCAATAAGCTGAGTATGGAAGAGATTGGAACTGGGGGAAATAATTTGTGGGGGTTCTGCGCAATCTTTTCAAAATGTGTCATAGAATCTGTAAGAACTACAACTGCGTTTTAATTATTAACAGGATACATCGGATACTCTTACGTCAGTGTCTATTACAGCGTAGTAAATTATTAGCTGCGTTCAATCATACAAAAAACGTAACATTACGCCTGTAATCCCCGAAGGGATAGGACGAGTGTAGTACACTCTCACGTTTCACCAATTATCAATCATACAGAATTTCACAGTTAATTAATTTTATTTTTAATTAATGGTTTTTAAGATTTCTCTTCACATTTCAATTATATAATTGTTATACATTAATTGTTAACACTCCTCCAATATATTTTATTTTTATAATACAGCTTGTAAATTTAAAATATCAAATTATAATAATAAAACGAGTAGAACTTCATTAGTCAAATAATTTTGAATGATTAAACATTTTGATTAGATACGATTAACTTATTATATAACAATAATTATCAGTGTACAACTTCAATTAAATAGGTAGGTATATGTCGTGCGGATTTCTCGATCTGTCAGATGAATGGATTAAAATTTTTTTGTAACCGTTCCGTGTATGGTGCCAGTTGTACATGTGTACAATAATCTATGTATAAAATAGTCGATTACATAATAATATGTATGTTTTAATAATATGAAAGCTGTATTTATTACGGCTGCTTAAGACAAAGATATTATTAATGCAGGGAAGTATAGATTTATTAACTGCTTGAAATGTGTTACAGATTCAAAGTGCCTACTTTTTAAAAAATCAGATTAGGTATTTTTTTCTTTACCGTTTTTTTCTGAAGGTGATGTGATTTTTTTGTGGACGGGTTGTTATATTAATAATAAATTATTTGTACCGTACCATTCATGATAAAAATTAAATTTTAATTAATTGAGGTTGTAAATAAATTATAATAAATATTTTTTATTCATTTTGCTAAATTATCTTAGTTTTAAAGTAGTTTTATTGCCATGTATCGTCACAGTAAAGAAATTTTAGTCGAACGATGATGGCCATATAGAAATTGCTTATATAAGAATTTACTATTTACTGTACGTAGGAGTACATGTTTAATTCACAAATGTTTAAATGGTAGAATTCTTTGTTTCTTTCAAAATCTATTACTTCCAGAGCGTGTTTGTAATATGATAAAAAGGGACAAAACATCAAAGTGTCAAAACGTTGTGCATGAGCTTTTATGAATAGTAGTTTAATGTTACCCGGTTTTATACGTAAACCAGAAACAAGTTTAACCAGTTTCGTGTATCTCCCAATAATATGCGTCCATGATTGTGTCTTAAAGTAATAGAATCCAGAAAATATGAAGTTAGTTTAAAAATGTTCGAGCACAGATGTTAACAGGTTAGCATATAAATAGGCAAATTGTTCTTAGTGGGCATCACTGCCATAATGCCAGGGTGCTATGCACGGGGCTCCGGGTTCGGTTCCCGACTGCGCAGACATGTTATTGTGACTTGAGGCAAGTGTCTTCGATTTATTTGGAACTATTTGAGATAAAACGCTGCTAGTTTCTATGATTGGTATATTAAAGGTACTGTGAATTATTTATTTCAGGATTATTACAAATTCCTTTTCTTTATTCAAAAGCTATCGAGCGTAGTGTAAGTAAATTAATTGACTAGATTTTTTAAGCTACGATAGATATACATACGATATACGGTGCAATGGTCTATTGAGGAATTTCAAGGAATTTATAAGAACTTACGAGTTAAAAAAACACAATAATACCCGATCCGGGATTCGAACGTAGGACAAATCCATCAGCAGTTACGCTTGCAACTCGACCAACGAGACAGTCATAAAAA
>DWME01010621.1:0-10098 GCA_018244795.1 Parelbella ahira ahira
CCGCACGCTCGTCAAGCGGGTCAGTACTCTCTCGCACCACACACACGCACACGCGCACGCACACGTATATATCTACATACACACACATACACGCACACATATATACACACACATTACACACACCCTCTATCTCTCACACTAATACTGTTCCTCTCCCGCTCTCTCTCTCTCCGTGTGTGTGTGTTTCTCTTTTTCTCAACCTCTCTATGTCTCGCTCTCTGTCTTTGTCTCTCTTGGTGTACTTATCGTTTAGCCCGCCTCTATCTATCTGTCTTTCTCCCTCTGACACCACGGGCAACATTGCGATTATAAATGATAGCCCTAATACTAGAAGCGTTACAAATCACTTCTCAGAGTCAATTACACGTCCATATTAAATCTAATCTCAGTCCGTGCCTGCATGTCCGTTTGCTATTTTTGTTTCTTTAGACGTAATAAGACTGTAGATTTGTGATACCTCAGTTGTTTACATTGCGATAGGACGTAGGTAGGGCAAATGACAAAATCTACTCTTAAATACGATAAGTAAGACATATTTGAGCACCTCAATTTAATCGATATTTTTAATATGTGAAGAATTCATGGTCAAGCTCTATCCTGTGTATGTATAACTAAAATAGAACAGCAGGATATGATCGAATTCTTTGTAAGCAAATATATATTATTATTTATCTTTCTTCACTTCAGATACCATTATCAAACTAAATATTTAATTTATCGTGCAATCTTAATAAAAAAACCTCAAGTAGTAGTTTATAAATCGATAATAAAGTTGCGTCTACCGATTTTCAGCTCTGTCATCAAACCCAATATTTCGTTGTTATTCGTTCACGTATTATACTGTTAAACTAGCCCTTTGGTCCCGTGGTTGTTAACTGTTGTGCAGGAGATCGTAGGGTTAACTCCCACCTATGAGGCTGTTAAAAAAGTAACTATCTATATTTGTAAAAAAGTAACTATCTATATCTGTATAGAATTTAGTTTTTTAATTGTCTGGTTACCGTTACACAAGCTCTCCTGAAGCTTACTTTGGGTTCAGATGGCCGTGTGTGATGTCCTAAAATAATAATGTTATGATACATACGTGCCCGCCGACTCAAACGCTATTTCATGCTAACATCCCATGCTGTTCATCATACGTCCATCAAATCGTGCGCCTATTCAACGCATGGCCTGCGTCCTATTCAGGACGAACAGTGTGTCATATCTGTGTAGCCTAAACTCCATCAAAATCGTTTTGAAAATCTTAGACATCGGGGAAAGACTTTTTGTTTATTAACGTAGGGTTGTTGTCGTACTTGGAATTTTTGTACTATTCGTAAATTCTTAAAATACACCCCCACGAAGGCGACAAAAAGTTTTAATTTCTGGATTCTAAATTTTCAATAAAATTACATAGAACAATATAAATATTATTTTATAGTATTCTTTATAATGTTAAGTTTACTCATTTTCACGCCAAAGTAAGATTAGTGAGTCAGTTGCATTATAATTTTTTTTTAACATATTTTATTGTTCTTATTATTTATTTCTGCTTTTTATATCGGACATGTTTGAAAACGCATCAGAGGGAGAATTTGGAAAACGAAAAGAGACAAACGGACGTCGACGAAGCCGTATTGCTGAAAGACTGGGACTTCGCCAGATTTTTCCCTTCGAAGAGTAATGAGAAGAAAGAAGAAAGCCGAGAGATAAAAAAGGAGAGTGAACCTAAACGAGCGCAATTACAACGTCAATCGAGAATCGAAATGGAAGACGCGTGGGCCAAATACAAGGCGATCGCTACTCCTCCAGCTCGTCACAAACAAATATTCCAAAAACCCTCTGAAAAAACGACTCAAGATAAGCTTGCCGATATAATAAAGTACAAGAAAGAACAAGACTCAGAGCTGAACTCTCCAAACCGTTTCTTTAGAGGGTTCCGACGAGAAAACTCCGATCTCTTCCCTCTGCCCAGCACCAGACACTCCGCTATATATTTTCCGAAGCACGAAAGTCCAGCGGGAGTTATATCGAAGCAGATGAGATCCAGCGGAATATTTAACAACTCACGAAAACAAGTCACAAAACCTCAAACCTCTGGCGAGCCAATATTGACAGATTTCATCAAAATGAACGACAGCCTAAAGATGTCATCGCAGAAGGAAGCGAAAGAAAAGAAAGCTACGGAGAAAAGACCGGCTCCGAACAATCCAATAGAAGCACTGAAGAATGTGGCAGTGCTGATACGACAGGACAGCGAGAACAACGGCTCCAGTCGGCAGAGTAGCATCAACAGCGACTCGCCAGCGACGAGCATCTGTCTCGTGAACAGCTCGTCCTTCGAGAAGTCGGACGTGTTGGACCTGACGGCGAACACGCTCGAGAGCCAGCGGAGCGCCGCGCGCGCCGCCGCCGACGCGAGCGGCGTCCTTAAACCGCGCAGAGAAAAGACTGAATCGGATATAATATTCCGGAGAAATTCCCACTTAAACCGCCACACAGAGCTTATGTCGAGCGGTGGGCAGGAAGCGGTAATCGCACAGGATCAGGTAATTGCTCACTGCTCGGGATAGTATGATTAATAATAATATTTACACTTACACATTGGTATGCGGGTTCGTTTACCTAACTTGACTAACATCTGTAATGCAATATCTAAGTATAACTCCAGTAAAAGAACGAGTGCCGGCGTAGTCCCGAAGCTATATGTGTGGTGGCGCTGCTGTGTACCCTGTGTGAGAATGGTCTAGTACTATGCATCATTATACTAAATTAGTCGCTAGTATACTAAATTTTCCCCTTATGTGCCTGTTTATTTTCCGGGTTTGGCGTGTTTTGTATGTAAAATATGTAATTCATTTATACATGTAAAGTTTAGTAGTTTCTCTGCTCACACGTCTTACATTTTGGCGTGACAGATTTATTTTTTTATTATTTTTTTTAATTCTCAATAGTGACGTTAGTTTATATGTGATGGGGGATATGTGTATAAAATTATTTTCTATGTTGTGGTGGTTATAATTCATTTATCGTCATACTATGGACAGACTTCATAATAATCATGTTATGGTAGAAGCTTCATGATACTATCTAACAACTCACGAAAAAATCTCTCTTCGTACTAACCGACTTACATTTATTTAATCTGTGCGCGAATACCGTCTTCCTGCCGAAACACGCGGATAAAGAGCGACCATGTCACGTGATCGTACCATTATATTAAAAACACTAGCGAAACTTTAACAACCTTTTGGGAATGTCCGCTTGGAAATCACATTTTACAGCTGCGAAAGGAGAGCCGTCCGACTTGTGAATGTGTTTTGTTTTGCATGATATTTATGCTACCGTGTTTGTGTTTGTCGCGCTATGCTGCTGATGCTGGAGCCGAGCACGCACCAACGGTCAATCGCTGTGTCTATCCCGAAATAATATTCACACGAGTATTTTAATATTCCTCGTGGGTTTCTAAATAAATTCACCAGCGGTTAACTTGTGGTGCAAGTGGTACTTTAACCACTAAACTCGTTACGAATTTTAATCGAATAAAAATATTACTATGTACACGTATAAATACACTTAGAATTTGAATGTTTAAGTCTTTGAAACTTTCGTTTTTTTTTTTTTTTAGATGAATAAAGTCAATTTGTTTATTTTTTTATTTACATAACAAGAAGCAGTTTGTAAGATTTTATTTTCTAGGACACAAGTATTCGTAAAGAGTAGTTTGTGGCAGTTTTATTTTAGTATTCAAATTAATGAGAGGATTTAATGAGTGTGGGGCGCAGGGCCGATCGAGCGGGGCCAACGAGGGCAGCGGCTCGCGCACCAGCTCGGTGCTGCCCGACCTGCTCAGCCAGGCCGGCCAGCCCACCACGCCGCCCCGCCACGACAAGTCGACCAGCGAGGAGGTGAGATATGACCCGTTCACGCTATTATAAATACCTTATAAACGTATCACATATATATTGTAGCTTATATTACCGTCGATCTCGTATATCACGATACGTTTATTGGGGATACAAGCGTTATCATTGTTTATCATCCCGCAAGAATAGATACCGAAAGGCAGATTGTTAGTATCAGTATCAGTATAATATTTAGTTTGAGTTGCTGCAACAGATACTATGGACTATCACGAGTTGGCCTCTAATATTACCACATCCACATCATATTTGGGCTTTATTATATCATTAACGTAAAGGGTAAATGCAGTAAAACCTAGCCGCGACATTCATAAGTAACATGAACATGGGGCTCCCAACGTTATTACTGCGCTTCCAATAACCGGTCGGATAAAATTTCATAGTGTCGGCTCTCAGAGTTTTTTTTTTAATCTGTCGGCGTATTACAGCTAAGGGTCCAACTAATACTGCCAGGTTTAACTCTATTATTAATCGAATCGAATTTAAATGATTTAAGTCTTTTAACGTAATTGGCGATTAATTTTCTAGAAATCGTTTTGCTTTTTATTAAATTTTAAACTGTCGTAATAATCTATAAATACACAATTGACTTCTGTTTGTTACGCCTCAATTATCTTATAAAAAGGATATTAGGTATTTTATTCTAATAAAAATTTTTGTTTTACAAAAAAAATGTCTGCATGTATACGCCTATAACTTTAAAACTACTGAATCGAATAAAAACATTTCTATGTAGAAAGAACGTTAAATCCATGTTAGCATGTGTGAAGCAGTGAATTAAAATCATACCAATTTATTATATCAATTTCTTAATGTTGAGAACCCCAATAGTTTCATATTTGTATGCCGAGAAGCTTTTAGTATACAGTATTAATGTCAATAATGGTTGTCAATCATGCAAACACCCTGGAGCGTCCCGCGACCGGTTAGCAGGCAGCTGTTGTAACACTGCGTAAGTACGAAACGAATGATGCAAGAAGAAATGCTTTATAAAGCATATAATATCATAGATTGTTGTTTGTTGGAACCTACAGCTCTCATCTCTTCCCTATTTATGCATTCTATAGACACGCTTTTATACATCCTCAGTGTTTGATCATTAAGTCTTAGCTTATAGGTAGTCAATAAAGTGTTTGGTCCGCTTCATAACAACAATATACTGTGGACAAATGGATTTTTGGTTTTGTTTAATTTTTCTAATACAATGTCAATGGCCATGGTGTTTTTTTTTAAATTCGGCAACGGCCATGTAATTTATGTACAGCTTCGTTCTTGATGTTATCCACAGGGATGTGATTTTTAATGTGTCTCTGGTTATTTTAAACAATTTATGATCTGTTATTTTATTCTTATTACCTACAAAGACTTTGTAGTGTTTTTTTTAATCTGTTGATACGTACCAAAGCCAATATCTACATGCATTTTTATCATTAATTCTTGTTTATAGGAATATCTCAATTTCCTGGTATGACAGTCTATAAATCCATGATCATTTACGTGACTGAGTCATTCCATTAAACCATTTGAATGTCAACACTTGTTCAAAAACAAACTAATTTCTATCAAATCATTGCCTGCCGCAATCTACCGACTTATACGCAAACTACGCCGCCGTCATAAAATTGTAGATACTAGTCATGCCGTTAATAACTTTCCGACCATGTATATGAGATGAAACTAATCACGGGAGATGGATTTAATTAATTTTTGACTAACAATATATAATCATAGGGTTTAAGCTTACATTATCCCGAAATGCAGTGTGTTAAATTTTTTAATTTTGGCGTTTACATACACGCCTCATACCTTTTAATTACAAAGATCTCAAAAATATAGATATGTCAATACATAAATCTCATAAATTATCGTCTAAATTTTAATATAAAGGCTAGCAGAAATTTCATCATATACCATGAAAGTTAACATTATAGAAAAAGCGTTTATATTTTCTGTTCTCTTTTACAGTATAGACAAGCCATTGCCGCCGGAGGCACCCCCGCACCCCACCATCACCACCATCCGCTCCCCTCCTCGGTGCAGTCCACTCCGTCCAAGTCGTTCGTGTCGGCCGCCGCCTCCCCCCACCCTCTCCAGCATTCCCCCTCCAACTCATCAGTGAGCTCCCAACAGCAGTTCCTTCCGTTGCAACAGAAGCAGCGCTCGTTCCTCACGTTCGGCTTCGGCGCCGGCTCCACGGGCAGCGGCGGCACGGGCGGCTCCGGCAACGCGTCGCGCCGCGAGAGCCACGTCAACGTCAACGTCACGCCCACCGGCCACGACCTCTCCTCCGACACGCCCGAGATACGCAAGTACAAGAAGAGATTCAACTCGGAGATATTATGTGCCGCCTTGTGGGGTCAGTTCGAGTTCAATCTATTTTGCATGGATTATTCTGTCTCCGACCTGGTGGCTAAATGAAACATGTGTAAATTTCCAGGTGTCAATTTGTTGATTGGCACCGAGAATGGTCTCATGTTGCTGGATCGTTCCGGACAAGGAAAAGTATACCAATTGATCTCGCGACGCCGCTTCCAACAGATGGAAGTTTTAGAAGGACAGAATATTTTGGTGACCGTTTCCGGGAAGAAGAACCGTGTGCGAGTATACTATCTTAGTTGGCTGAAGTCTAAGATTCTGCGCACTGATGGGTTAAGTGATGTAAGACATAAATTCAGTTATTAAGATACTAGAATCATTATATTATGTAAGATTGATATTTTCATTATATTATATTAATTTGCAGCAAGTAGAACGAAGAAACGGTTGGATCAATGTTGGAGAGCTACAAGGTGCAGTGCATTTCCGAATTGTGAAATATGAGAGAATCAAGTTCCTGGTGATTGCTCTCAAAGATTCAATAGAAATATATGCTTGGGCACCTAAACCATATCACAAATTTATGGCCTTCAAAAGCTTTGGTGATCTACAACACAGGTTAGTACATAATAAGCCGTCTAACTTGTTCCCAACTGGTATGTGTCATATTCGTTATTTTAATATTAACTCTTATATTAAAATATCACATCTTTTTTACATTACATTTCTTTCACTGTCCACACCTATTATCTCTATTGTCTCTATAGACATGCTATTTAGTCTGTATTGTAACTCATGAACATGTTATTAACATTTTTTTCATATGTTACAGGCCTTTATTAGTTGACCTTACCATTGAAGAAGGTACAAGACTGAAAGTTATTTATGGTTCTGCAGATGGCTTTCATGCTGTAGATCTTGACACAGCTAGTGTTTATGATATTTATATTCCAAAGCATGTAAGTCACTATATGATATCCTATGTCACAGATGCATGAGCCAGCCCATGGACCTTTAAACGGAACTGAAACTTATTTTCCAGACCCAAGGAGCGATCATTCCACATTGCATTGTACCACTGCCTAATTCCAATGGTGTACAACTTCTGTTATGTTATGATAATGAGGGTGTGTATGTGAACACTTATGGGCGTGTCAGCAAAAATATTGTTTTACAGGTCAGCTCATAGATTGTATTTATTGAATGTCTCTTCCATATATTGTGAAAAGTTTACTCATTGTTTCTGAAATTTTGTCTTACAGTGGGGTGAGATGCCAACTTCGGTGGCCTATATTGGGACTGGTCAGATAATGGGCTGGGGCAATAAAGCAATAGAGATCCGTTCTGTGGAAAGTGGACATCTGGATGGAGTGTTCATGCATAAGAAAGCCCAACGACTTAAGTTTTTATGTGAGCGCAATGACAAAGTATTCTTTTCATCAGCTAAAGGTGGGTCTTCATGTCAAATATATTTTATGACACTGAACAAACCAGGAATGGCCAACTGGTAGTGGCAGCTGGCAAGGATTGCGCGCATGATCTGTGATGCAGTCGCGGCCCCCATTTGAACATGTCAGATATAGTCAACAAAACTAAAGTATATGGAATCAAACATGTGCTTTGGCTGTTCAGAATTCAAAGACTTGTGATAATAACAGATTGTAATATGTGCTCAAAAGACAATCCACAAAATATAACAATTTGATGACTTTTATCTTTATCAAATGTGGCATTTTGTACTGAATATTGTAATTTCAATACACGCTACTAAGGAATATATATATTATTAAGCAATAACCTATAGGATTACTGTTTTGATATTGACAATTAATCATAAGTAAATTAATACTGCTTAGGTTTTATTTTGCAGTTGTTTATTTCTAAAAAATGTATAATTCTACCTATCAATTCATATTATGCCATATATTGTTTATAAAGGTAAGCTAGCTGGGTGAATGATGTTCATTGATTAAAGTTTGTAATTATTTTGATTAATTACACTAAACTCAATGCCATATCTGACGCAAATATAAAATGACTCAATAGTACTACTTGTAATGAAACACTTTAGATGCTGTAAATTATTGTTCATTCTCTATGTTTAATTCTCTTAAGATATTGGCACTTAGTCGTGTCACTATAAATGATAATTTTAATCACACCAAATTACAATAATTTTTATGAATGGATAAACCCTGAAATTTGGTACTATTTATTATTTATTTGTTATGTACTATATTATTTACATGTATAAAGATGTAATTGTGCATATTGAAAATTATATATTTGATGACTTTTTTATTTGAAAATACCTTAGCCCAATAAAATTGAAAATGACAAACCCTTTTCTTATTTCTTAACCATATTAAACCCTTTATACACACTTTTTATTAGCTACATCTGTATGTTTATATGTATTATTTTTTTTATCAATCAATCACACTAAAAGATAAAAAATAATTAGTTTGAAAAAATAATGTACGTAAAATATTAGTATTATTGTGAAGAAAGAGTAGGGCGCTTTTTGCCATCCCTTTCGTGTATACATCAGGCATCCCACTTTATTTTTTCACAATAATACTTACATTTTTCGTTCTTTTTTATTCTACTTATATTAAGAACAATTTTTCATTTTTAGTTTGATGTGCTATAGCATGATTTTTAGTTTGATTTAACTATATTTACACTTCTCTTTCCCAACAAACACTACATTTCAAGTTTAATGCTAGTTAGGCTTCATATCAAGAACTTTAATAGACAATACATTTATATATTGGATTTTATTTCCAATGCAATACAATAAGGTAATCTATACTCAACTATCAAAAATGTGGCAATCCCAAAAAACAGTTAATTCGACCACACCTTATTCTAATTACAGGCCCATGAATGGTCAAATGAACATCTAAATCATATTTAGTTCAGCATGCATACTGCATACTGTGTAAGAGCATACAGCAGCATGCATCTTGCTTACTGTGTAAGACTATTCATTGTCAGCAGTCCATTTCCACCTGAAACTGGAGAGATATATCATAAAGCTCTTCAACAGAACATCCCCAAACTCTGTTTCAGCCTTTGGTTTCCAATGCCTGCCACCCCTTTACATACATATATTATCACTATGTAGCTGGAGAATATTTTTTATTGTGAAGAGCGGATTGAACACCGTGTGTAATGTAAGGTAAAATGAAAATACATCATTAAAATTTTTTAAAATGTTTATTTCGAAAATAGATAATATAAAATCGTTATTTTGCTTTCAATAATAAAGAACAGAATATAACGCAAAGAAAATTTTTAATAAGCAGTAAAAAGTAAAAAAAAATAAGTTGAACAATTAAAAAAAATTACATAAACGAGAAATGTATTTTTAGGAAAATGGCTAAACAAAATAATGTAACTCGGAAATAAAAAGAAATTATAATTTTTAAATACATTTTAGGAAATAGTACACTGATCGTACAATAATTATACATTATTTACTTGATGGTAGTGCTTGAAACATTCTCCCAAATATAATACAGGATCACCGACAAGCAGGACAAGAGTAATGACTACATTTACATTTTCCTTCTTTGTAGCACTGCTGGCAAATCTTTTTTTACTTTCTATTTATTAATCTTGATAAAATTTCAGGTAGGTGATCATTTGTTTCTGGTGTTGTCAACCTTCTATCTTGGGGCTTTCTAATAAGTTTTTTCAAATCTCCACACAATAGTTGTAAACCAACCCATGAATGTACTTTTTGTTTTGTAGTTTTTTTTTGTGTCTGCGTGTGTCTGTTTATTTGTTTTTTACTTAATAAATAATAATCGACCCATAGTCATTCCACTGTTGGAATATGGGTCTCCTCTCATATTGAGAGGGTTAAGGC
>DWME01010622.1:0-10097 GCA_018244795.1 Parelbella ahira ahira
TTTGTATTTTTAAGCCAAATCATAAAAAAAATAAAAATAAAAAATATTATCCCCAAAATTAAAAAAAGTGGGGTGGACCACCCTTATCACTTAGGGGTATGAAAATGAGATTACGACCTATTCTCAGATCTAGCGAATATACGTCATGTAAAATTTCAGTAAAATCAGTTCAGCCGTTTCGGAGGAGTCCGGTAGCTAACACTGTGACACGAGATTTTATAAATGTATAGACCTAGATATTACGTAATACGTTAATGAAATTAATCATGATATTAAAAACTAGTTATAACGCATTGTTACATCTAAATATATGTTCTAGACAAATATTTGCAGGCGTAAATTGCTACAAAAGTCCAATGCCATAAATTATAGTGCCACTACAATCGCCATGTTTGCTATATATTGCGTTATCAAAATAAGTAAACCTATAAATTATTGTAACCGTCGCGTGTATGATAACTTCTTATTTGTAGCAAGTGTTGTCGGGTGGAGTTTAACGGGTATTCCCGACTGCGGCGTGAATATTGTTCCTAGACATAACTCTCTTTAAAAAGGATAACTAAATATTCTGATGACCTAAATATTAAAATTTAGTACTTTGAAAATGTGATAATTCTTCATTTGAAATAACATAAAGAGAAATAATACTAATTACTGCTTTTAAATAGTACCAACCAGAAATAAATATTTGATGTTGTTAAAAAGATATGCTAAAACAACATTTTTTCGTGTTCTTGCGTTTCAATACATGTAGTGTAGTGTATAATCAAGTATTTCTAAGATCTAGGTGCTTTATATTAAAATTTACTATCCTTTTACATCGAAATACGAAATAAATATTCGTGTTTGACGCATAAATATGAAAGGTAGGAAAAAGTCGTAGATAGGAATCATGTCCTTCTTCCGTAAGAGTATTCAGGTTCATTAATAACTATACTAGGTAGCTAAAATGAGGAAGTCAAAATCAGGTTATTAATAAATTTCAATCTCTTGCTTAATTTAAGAAGTGTGACTACATCTTAATGTACTTTCATTGACAATTTCACTTATTATATGAGATTATTTAGAGCGAACGTTGTTTTGTTAGTCACTTAATAATGTTAGAGCAATGTAACGGTATTCAAGGCGTCATCGTCAGGCGAAAATTAGTCAAATGTCCTTGAATTGTCAAGATTCTGAAAAATGACAATTTAAAAATTGTCAAATGAATTCATAACAAAACAGCGGTGTCAAGTAGAAATTGCTGTAAACGCTTTTATGGATATCACTCATGAATTAATATTAACTTACTTATGTCTATAAACAGTATAAGCAGAACAGTTTTCACATAGGTAAAAGATGGGTCTTTTATCCGACCCAGAATACGGGTCATTAAGATGGGTGCGGATTCTCAAAAAACTCCACAGTCTTTTCTCCTATCTGTGTTTTTTTGGCGGTGTGTTGTGGTTCTTTCTATTGGCATACAAGGAATTTAACAATGAGACGTATTTTTCTGAGAATGCTTTATTGCCGGGGCTGGCCACCAATGAATTCATGGCTGAACGAATAGCAAACCAATATCACAATGAGCTTATACAGGAACTCCAGGTAGGTGTGCTTTACAAATGAAGTTATGAAAAGTTATAAAAGTTACTGGTTTGTGTTATCATGTGGAAGTTAAATTTTTTAAATACTAAGATTATAGTTTCTATATTACGAAAGCCTAAGCCTAAATGGAAAATTATTAATATGTCACCGTCACCTGAGTTCAAATTAACTTCAAAATGAAATATTTGATATATTATTGTTAACTAAGTCTTCATACACTTACCACCTATCTTATTTCCTCTATGATAAGTAGTGATTTGTTATGTTCTAGTTTGGATGTTGAGACAGCTACATAAACATTAAATGGTCCAACATAGTCTATAGAATATTTTTCCGGAAGCAGTAGCATTGAATATATATTAAAACATATTTAATCTGTTTGATAAGGTTATGCTATTGTTCCATTGTAGTAATATCCAGAAGTGACTACTTATATACTCAATCAAAAATGTAACATCACAATGGAATAAGTGGTGAGCCTATTGCTGTACACTGGCCACAGATTAAGACTGATCTACTACTAGGAATATCTATTAGAAAATCTAAGTTAGAAAAATCCAATAGTACCTGATCCGGGATTTCAATCCACAACCTCCCGATTGGCAGTCATGCTTCCAAACATTCAACCCATAAAATAGTATATAATATGATTTGGAATAAATTTGATATATAACTAGTAATGTTGCAGAAGTTGTGTGCTTTTGTTTTATATAGGTATATTTTGGGTTAATTTTCAGGATAAATATAAGAATGATGAGGATATGCCAGTACCATGGCTGGTGGCAAAAATGTCCCAGCTGCATCTAGAAGTATACACACACAACTTCACCCTCAATTACCCATTAGGTAAAGGTCAGGTGGGTTACATGTAATATTGTCGTTTTTATGTCTATGTTTTTACCTGTTCAGCATATAACAATATTTCGGCATTTCTGTATATTCATCTACTTCATAACTTCAAATTATTTAATCATTCTTATATATTTTATATTTTCACTACATATTGTCTATACATACATATTGTCATACATACATAGATAGACATACAACATATTATCTATATTGTTGATTTTACATATTGACGGGCTTAGCTCATGAAAACCATATTTGACTTGCACTAGTATATATAAAATCATATCTATATTATCATGCCAAGACCCTTACTGCATAAGCTGAGAGCAAGGAGTGCCAAATATAGCTATCATTATAGATTTGACATACTCCTACATTCATCTCTTTTTAAATATAAAGAATAAAATCATTCATTGAAAGTAGTAATGAGGGGTATGGACCCCCAGTTGGAATGAAGTTCCAAAGAAAATATCAAGTAAATAGAGTTAAATTCAAAAATTTCTATTAAAATTACTATATAATGATTTCATGTAAAGAGTAAAGGGTATATATATATATGTAAAAAGCACAAAGCTGTATATGGAATAAATAAATATAATTGAAAAAAATTATAAATTGTCTTGAATGATGGAGGATAATGATGTTAATAACAAATAAAAATTTAGGAACTGTATCAATTTTATGCTATTATAATATTTTTTTAATTTTAGGAGTAAACATTAATTATTATTTATTATGAAAATAAACCACAGTTAAGATATACATATTTAACCATCATTTCCAAACATAGTAAAAATACACAGCAGTAAATCATATTATCATATCATACAGGGCTGTAACATACTATAGCCAAAAGTGTTAAAATAAAGTCTTGTTACGATTTTCTTCAACCTCGCTCCCATCCCACTCAGTGCGTGTACCGCGCGATAAGGTACTTCGTTTCAATAATCATTAATAATTCCTTTGTAATGTTTTGGTCTTTTCTAGGTCTTTGTAGGCACAAATGTTTATGGCATACTCCGAGCGCCTCGCACCTCTTCCCTTGAAGCATTAGTGATATCTGTGCCTTACAGACCTCTCCAGTCATTTCTAAAGGGTACAACAGCTGGTATTGCCTTGATGTTGGCGTTTGCTGAGTTTGCAAGGCGTAAGTATTTGTAATCTTACTCATTTTAAAACAACATCCATGTCTACCAGTAGAACAATAAAACCATCAATGGCGATAAATGTGAAGTAACATTTAGAGAAGCTGTGATAAAATTGAATGAGAATGCTACTGATCTGTAAAATTGGGTGTCGATGGGCATGTTTCGGCAGGGGGATTACGACAGTTAGGGGTTAATAAGATTTTGATTTCTGTGTTTCAGAAACATACATAACAATTCATTCATACATGCATCATACATACATCCAGGCATGAGTGTTTCATACAAATGCTTTTATTTTTTCAGCTCAAAAGTATTGGGCAAAGGACATTATATTTCTTGTTACGGAACATGAACAACTAGGTATGCAGGCCTGGTTGGAAGCATATCACGGAGTGCAAAGTGGTCCTGGCAACTTTTACACAAGCTTAGGTAGTTTTTACAAACCAGGCATGCCAACTATGGATCTTGGGAAGCTTTGGACCGGATTCCAGATGTCTCCGGACCAAAGCAAATGTGTTGACCCCGGAAAGCTTGTTGGACGTTCTGGCTCAATTCAAGCTGCTATTAATTTGGAATTCAATACTCCTAAGTTCAGTAAGTTCATTTATTTTCTTGTAAATAATCAACTTTAGTATATATTGGTATTTTATATAAGATGTTTGGTTTGTCTATCGGTCTTTTCAGTTAGAACTTGATGTGTTGTAGCGCCACCTGGTGGTCACATAAAACAAAGTAGATAAAATAAAAAGTCATCTCAGTTTAAAGAAGGATAGACCTCGAATGAACCTACATCGAAAAATGAGTGTGTCCTGTTTTCCAAAATGTTTTCAAATATTCCAGAATATGTTGCCGTTAAAGTGGAGGGATTGAACGGCCAGCTTCCGAACCTGGATCTGGTCAACTTAGTATTGAAACTCTGTATGAAAGCTGGTATCCATCATTCATTTCAAAGCAGGTAAGGACAGTAAACTTCCATGCACTCCAGTGATCTAGGGTCAGAAACCCTAGCGCGCAAAATCTGACTTCGCGAAATGCGTGTAATAATGAAATAGTTATTACATTATCATCATCATTATCAGCTGGACATAGGGCTGTTCTGATGGGCCCATAATCCCCAAATTGGGCATTGAGCTTGGTGATCGGGTACGATATATTACAATGGAAAAAATCTCTAGATTATGTCTAATATTGGAGGTGTTAAACGTCTGATATTATTAATACGTTTTCAGTTACTCCTGGATGCGTAACCGATACAAAATGGACAGCTGGTCGAACGGGTTCCGCACTATGATGAAAATGGCGATGGAACAGTTTTCTGGGGTGAGATTGTAACGTAGTTCTAGAAGGGATGTTTTCCTTATTAGTTAGAAGAAGGCTGAAGGAGTTTTAATATATTAAAAATTTTACATTATTCGGTATCTCTCACTGGTTACCGATTTACGTCTAGGGGTAACGGCTCTCTGCCCTTCTAAAACTGACGTGCTTAATCTTGTCACACATGGACGCCGGTTTCGAAACTTCTAATTCCGTCATCGGCAAATATCTGAGCTATCTGTTCAAGATGAGGAGGGAGTCTTCGTCTTCCTCGTCGCCTGCATCCATCCACAATTGCTGATAAACGTAACATCACGCCTGTAATCTCAATATCCACCATATTGGAGTGTGATACACTCCCATGTTTTACCAGTTACGTTTACGTCCCACAATGGAATTGGTGTTGAACTTATTGCCATACATGGGGCATGGATTCAGACTCCCAGCCACTACTAGAAATGGCATTAAATCTTGAAATATACAAATGTTTTGATACTTCACAGGCACCAAACGGCAATCATGGTCTCTTTCATCACTTCGGGATCGAAGCCGTGACCTTGGATGGTCGGAACGCGTACGACGAGGACCCTGTCGCGCCCAAAGTGAACGCTCTCTCGTCGGCCAACTTCTACCAGCTCGGCATCGCCCTGGAAAGCATAATGAGGTCCATGAACAACTTGCTGGAGCGTTTCCACCAGAGCTACTTCTTCTATCTGCTGACCGCTACCAATCGGTTCATTTCTATCGGTAAGGATTATTTCAACATCTCTTAATTTATAGCAGTTTTCATATCAATAGTAATTAATAATAATAGCCGAGTTAAAAGCGAAAAATTCAAAGGCTGGCCAGTAACGAATATTAGTCAATTAGTCAGTGCTCTTACTTATATGTTCAATGTACATGCTATCAGTACATTGTCCTAAGATTTGCGACGCACATACATCCAGTACGCACACACGCATATAAACACACACATATGTACATATGTACACACCCACAAATATACGCACGCACTCAAGTGTATATAATAATAATTAAGATACCACAATATGAGTACTGACTGCCAAATACCTTTATCGTTACCAACGTGTTATACAGGCAATTACATTATGTATTATGTTTCCAGGTCAATACATGCCGTCGCTCTGTTTGATATGCGTTGCTTTTCTAATACGAGCTCTGGGATTCTGGGTCACAATACAGAAAGATCTGGATGACGAACCAGAAATGCAAACAACGCAAGATACCAAAGATAATAAAACTGATACAACATCGGAGAAGAAGATATTAGAAACTAAAGATGATCCTAAAGAAACAGAAATTCGAGAGAGAGTTGTAGAAAAAACAAAAAAAGATTCTGATGTTAAGAAGGAAACGGCGACAGAGCCTGGCGCTAAGAAATTGCAAGCGGGAAGTGAGAAAGAGAAGGGAGATACAGGAAAAGGAAAGGCAAAGAAGGAGCTCAGCTTCAGCGTTGTGAACATTGGCGCTAATTATTTATTAGTACATCTTTTGGGATATATAACAATGAATTCGCCTTTCATTCTCAGCCGCATTGGTAAGTAGTTTTTCGTTATATATTTTGTAAAGTTGACTGGCCTGTTGGTCCAATGGTTAATGAACCGGGCTGCAGAGCTGGGGGTCGTGAGTTCGACTTCCGTTCAGAATTTAAAAGTCCATCGTTATTTATAGGTTAAGTGATATTTTATATTTAAATAGACCACTCCATAAAATTAATTCTGTGAATTCTTTTCCAGGTGCCGCATACACGGAGCTGAGTACGGAGAGGTCGATATACTACGGTCTGATAGCGATGTCGGTTTGCGCAGCGCTTTTGGTGCCCTGGTTTCCCTACCTGTTCCGCAGCGGCCCCATCACCCACGAGGAGCTGACGCTGGTCAACATCCTGGTGCTGGTGGAGCTGGCAACCGCGTCCTTGGCCATCGGCATGCACAACTACCCGCTGGGATTCTTCTTCGCGGCTTATTACACACCCTTTGCTCTCACCGTGCGGGCTATCCACAAAAACAATAGACGGTGAGTTCATAAGTATATAAGTAGATATATAGATAAAATTGAATTGTATAGTCTATATATATAAAAAAAACGTAACATCACGACTGTAATCCCCGAAGGGGTAGGCAGAGGAGTGTAGTACACTCCCACGTTTCACCAGTTACGTTTAAGTCCCATGGAATAGGTGGTGAGCCTATTGCCATACACCGGACACTAGTCTATATATAGAAGCGTATATATAGAAATTTATACATGTAGCTTAATAAATGTGCTTTTTAATATTAAACATGACTTACTGTTATGGTGAAGGTGAACATTGTAAGGAAAGGAGCCATACAATTTTTCATAGTGTTGTCTAAGGCGTGTGAAATCTATCAACCTGCAATTGACCTTAGTGACACACTATGGCCTTAATAGTTCTCATTATGAGAGGAAATCCGTGTTCAACAGTGGGTTAATAAAAGACATGATGATATCTAATTTTTTTAGCTCTCTGGTTACTGTAACAAAGGTCCTGCCTAATTTGGGATCCGATGGCCGCCTGTGACATGCTAATAGATCATTATTATTAATTTTTATGATATAATAGACAATAATTTCGAGAAAATTCTCCATTGTTCTTCAGGTCCTTCATCGCGATCTTCCAGCGGCTGCTGTGCGTGGCGTACCACCCGCTGCTGGTGTACTCGCTGGGCGCCGTGCTGTACGGGGCCACGCTGTTCCCCGAGGAGACCTTCGCGGGGCTCGTCACCAGGGGGCTGAACGCCGTCACCCAGGGCGTCATGTTCTCTATCGTGGATTTTATGGTGAGGAACTTGACTATGTACAAATGAGACGTTTCTGTCTGAGAGAATTTTAAGTAGTTGACTGTCGAAAATTGGGAGTTCTGTTGAAGTGGCAATTATTATTAAAATATTTTTTGAAAATTCGGTTTTTAAAGGTTGTTATTACTCTCGAAAACTTTTATTTATCCATGTTCAGTGTCATATTCAGTTGTACATATATACATATACATAATTATAAATAAAAATAAAGAAAATTTTCGTATCATTTAAAAAAATATATTAACGAAACACATCTCACTGCACGTCTAAAGTACTATCTGGTATCAGTCACAAATGCAGCGGCATTGCTGGATTAACTTGTAACATCTCTTTTCTATCTATGAGTGCCCCCACTCTTTATGTAGATAGATTATATAACAAGCAATATTATCATTGTTGTTTAGCGATAAATAGTGCATATGATTTTCCACAAGCGAACTCTAGAGAAAGGTTTTTACTAGTTTCCATATCCTGGTGTAGTTAGTACTTTTATGCAATCCCTGTTCTCCAGATCTTCGGTAACTGGCTATTCAACGTGGCAGCGCTGGTGGTGTTCCCGGTGTGGCTGTTGCTGTGGCAAATCACAGCCGTGCCCGCGGAGACGATGGAGGGGGATGTCACTCCTCCCGGTGTGAAGAGTCACCAGTCATAGTTTTGTATATTGTAATACATTGTGCATTTAAATGCGTAACGAATAAATTATTTGTATTATTAAAGACTTATATTTGTTTTGTTCATTTTATCCTATCTAAGTTAATAAGCTGTCAACGTAAAACGGTAATATCACTCTCGAATCGATCGACACGATATAAAAATATCAAATTATCGCTCATTCCGAAAGGAAACTCTTGTCTAACTAAATTATAAGAGGATTGATGATGATCATCATTATGATTGCACCGAATGCGAAATTGAAGCAAGAGAGTAAAATTTCGACATCGATTACCACTAAAAGATCGGAATGATAAATTTTCCTAGATACGTTTATTTTGGAATGTACACATAAAGGAGCCTTTCTTAAGGCAATAAGCGCGATATATCACTGTTTGGATTGGATTTAAAGTGACGTGATACAGTCTACTTTCCGTAAAAGCAAAAGGTTATCCATCAAACTGCGACTAATTGTTTCGGTTTGAGAAAACAGCATAACATACATACATATACGAGTATGTACATACATAATTTCTACAAATCTTATGAATTTGCGCCTACATTGTATTTCACTTATATTTCACTGCAGCATCCCGCTGTCTTTTTCAGGACAACATGGTAGGAAGGCGACCTACGTTCCTTTTACCGAGACGTGGCCTTTCTTCCCCCTTGATTGTTGGGTAAATACTGAGTACGGGTTAGAAATATATTGTAGTAACTTAATACTTAGGCGAGACATAACGAGGATTTGTAACGACTCAATATTTAGGCTAGTAACGAGAGTGGAAGCGCGCACGACGCAGGGGTCTCTTTGTCTGAAAATGCCCTTAGGATTAACGAGATAAACGTTTCATCGTTTTCGTACATAAGCCATATCGCCCATCTCGATCTATCAATGTTACGGTTTCAGTAACGTGTGTCGCTTAGAATATTTTGGTCTTTTTTAAGTTAAAATTTGGTTCGAACTCAAAAAAATATATATGTTCGTATATCAACATGGGGATACTTAGACAAGTTTATTGTACAGCTATTGGTAAGTAGGTTTCCTAATAGGAAGAATCTTCTTAATTGTACAAAATAATATACTATAAAATTCTGTGCAAAAATTATTTTACTAAAATAATAAATACATTTTTTGTTAAATATTTAGTGCAAAAAAATAATAGCCGTGGAAAATAATAGGATTTAATATTTCGCTCGGGTGACAACAGGCTCTATAATGCAATGGTTGTCACGTGTACGTCATTTAATATTAGCAATAAATATTATCAAAAATAACTTGTGAAATCAGTGAATCAAGACTGATATGTAGCGGGTTCGATTCTCAAGCAGCACAAATATTTTGACATATACCTAATAAGCATTTTTTTAGTAAAATTATCTTCATATTTATTAATGTAAATTGTAAGCTCCGCCTACTTTAAGTTTTGATGGTCACGTGTGAGTATATTATACCCGATATATTATGTATTATGTATACCAGAAAATTTTAATGTAAATATAAATTTCCAAAAGTTCTACGAGTATGTTCCTAGTTAAATACAACAATTGCAATGTTCTAAGCCAATAGTAGGGTAAACTGGGTATGGTTGTGCCGGGTAATGATAGACGTTATGTTAGCGACAGTATAGGATCACACGTCTGAACTTGTGTCACCGTATTGCATATACGGTCGCAGGTCGTAAGAGCTAGCAGAAACCCATAT
>DWME01010623.1:0-10097 GCA_018244795.1 Parelbella ahira ahira
ACGTAAACGTAACTGTTGAAACATGGGAGTATACTACCCTCCTCTGTCTACCCCTTCAGGAATTACAGGCGTGATGTTACGTTGAATTGTTTTACCTGTGGCTCTAATTGCTATACTATTCATATTGCACAAAATTTCGGAGTGTTGCGTCGCCTTATGTGAGCTAATATATTATTATTTTTTTTCTTCTTCTGCTTCTGCTTCTTACCTTTATTGTAAATCTATAATAATCAACAGCTATTTCATCTTAATATTAAAATGTATATCTTGATATATTCTAAACAGTTTTATCTCGATCCTCATTAGTTTCTACGTTGAATGCCCCATTGGTCAAGTGGTTGTAAAGTTGACTACTGAGCAAGGTGTCCTGGGTTCGATCCTGGGTCGGCTACTATTGAATTTTTCTAAATTTCTAATAGTAGCTCGGGTACTAGATTTGTGTCCTGTATATAATATTAGGTTCAGCTCCCATGCTATGGTGTATATCATGACTGTTGAATCGTATGTAACACTTCTCTACCTATACCTGCAGAGAAATACAGGCGTAATTTTATCTTACGTGTTTCCATGTTAATACTGAATTGGTTCTATCTACAAAAATATTTTGTGTCTAACACACTGTAAAGAATTTTGCTAAAAAATCATAATTTCTAAACGTTGAGATTTTTTAAATAACAGAAACTACATTATTTATCCATACGATTAATCGAATAAGTAAAGAAACATATGTTTATAATTGTAATGTTACTGGTGTGTATGTATTGACTGGATCGCATCTTGAACAGGACTGACTTACTTGAAATCACTCGGAGAAACATCTTTGCCTTTATGACTAATTCAGGATACCTCGTGTCTCAACTCTCAATACCCGTTTGCACCAGCGTTTACACCGGAACATTACAATGACGCACACCGCTCACAAGGAGAATTGAATTAAAAAAGATAAATACGTGAATCTAAAATGCAAAAAAGATAATGTATAAACCTTTATTTGAATAAGCTTTTTAAATGTACGCACATATGTATGTATCTACATACAACTCCTCAGAAAGCACAATGCAACGGTACTCAACAAGAAAGCCACAGACGGTACGGCGTTCAAGATCATTATCATAATCGAGTAAATGTCGCAATATATAGGCGAGATTTTTATGAAACGTTCACGATAAGGTAAAATGTACAGTTAGAAATGCAGTTACCGAATGCTACATGAGAACAATGATAAAAAACGCAGCATCAATCGAGCCTTCCATCGCGGGGTTGTATCGACGATTTGCCTACCTGCAGAAACCCTATTTTGATTTTTTGCTATAAAAGGGTGGCCATAATATAATCACGATGTGCATAAAAAACATAACGGTCCATCGTCTACCCAAACACACACATTGCGACGATAAAAACACAATGACATTGACTGTTACGTTTCCTGTGATGGAACTTATAGCATTCTATGGAATTACCTAATACTGCGTTGTAATCGTATACATTAGTCATTTTTTATATTGCACAGAAACATTGTACGTGTAAGACGTAAAGTGGTCTAATAAAGTTATATAGTAATAGTTCATATGAAATGAAGCACCTATAATATATAGTATAGAAAAGAAATGCTTATAAACAATTAAAATCAAAATTATGTTTATTTGCAAACTTTAAAGGTATTATATTTGTTATAAATTCTTATTGGTATGTTTTACTGACGTACCTTCTCAAGATAATAACATCACGTGTCTCTATATAAAATTGATAATGCTTTTTAAATTTTTTTAAACAGTGTTACGTTACCTATGAAAGTTTTGACTATTACATATATTATTTTAGTAGGCGAATTAGTCTGGACGTACGTTTAGACGCTCGACGTATTGAGCCACTGTATGTATTTAATTGATACTTTTTACCTACTTTGATATCTTATTATTTCGCGTTCAGGATTATAATTTTTTTGTTAAACATGAATTTGTCTTTTCTGATAAATTCAAACTATCAAATAGCCAAGTGGGAACCTAAAAGTTAACTTCACATTTGCATATTTTAAGCCCCGTGGATGTTGCCATTACGTGGCCGGCTTTGAAGGAAATTTCCTTTAGTGCTTACTACGGAAATAACCTCATTTATAAAAAGAAATCATTTTTAACGTACGTAGCAGAGGTTATTACTTAATAATCACTTGATTAGACCAGACGTTCTATGTATTTATATAATCATGTTACTGTTCCCTTTCAAATATTGGACCCAATATAGTCATCGTTACCTGCCTAACGTTGGATTCATGTAATAACATAAGATCTAGAAATTAAGAGTAAAATGGCGGGAAAAAATAATTAATTGTGTTCTAATAATAATGTAGTTTTTAAATAGCTGTTCCATTTTCAAATAGCTCATTTTACAACGTGCTGATTATGGATTACGTGTGCTGATTCCTGGAACAGTTTTAATACTTAAATCTGCTTCGTTGTCGTGTCTATCTATGTATAGTTTCTATAATTTGTAAAACAAAAAGCATGATTTATTGCTTCTTGGACTGGCGCTGTCACACAGTAGTCTTAAAGTGCTAATACAGCATCAAAGTCTTTTGTAGAGAAACAACGGTACTGTAATACGGGTATATCCCGTGGAGCTATTGGGCAGTAAGTGACAATTGACAAAGAGTTTTATTACACAGTAGCTAAGCTGCGCAAGAAAGGGTGCGGTATTTGCTCTCTCTTTTTTTTCCTAACTTTCCAGAAATTTCTTTTTAATACACAATTCTTGGTTGTCATTGAGTGTTTTCGCAGCGTACAGAATCGATTTTTAGTCTTCTCCGGAATTAACGCTCCAGTTTTACATGAAATCTGAAATGTTACATTTTAACGGCAAATGTTTTATACAAATGTACGTATAATGCTAGGTTCAAACGAATCTTGACATGGAATTTTAATATCCATAATTAGGACCGGTTTAAGGGTTTTTTGACTAGTCTGCCTCAGTGCTAATGGTTGCAATCGCGACTGTTCATCAAAAGGTTCGATTCCTTATTCGGACAAAATTATGTCTAAATTTGTAAAATTTCTGAGCCGAGTAATCGGTAATTTTTTTTTTCCAAACTCAGAAATAATCTTTGCAGGGAAAATAAAATTTTTGCTCTTTACGCATTCGTTTTTTTTTTGTTGAATAAATGTTTTGAGTCACCTTCACGATTTTTTATCATTTTCTGCAATTCTTTTCCCTTAACTTTAAAAGCTTTAGTGACTTTATATTTTAAACTTATTATTTGACTATACAGTTTTCGTATATTAGCAATGGCATACACAGTAGCGAATAATAACATTGTGTATTTTTAATATTAGTAGTTAATTGTGTAATTTTATAAAATATTACTTAATATTATACATTAATTGAGATGAAAACTTACGAGTTATTTATAACAATGTTTAAATAAAACAATTTGCTGTTTGTATCCTATACCTCAAGCAAACGAATGCGTAGATATATTACTTGAGAGTGAAATATTTCCAGACAGATTTCGTTTGATAAAAATTATTATTTCCTTGGGACTTGCAAAAGGAATAAGAATGTGGTCTCTAACGCAAAAAATAATAGAACAGTGTGTTGAAGAATGCTAAACGGAAAACTTTAATTCACTATATTGATGGTAATAGTTACATATGTATTGAAAATGTATTGAAAAAATACATAAAGTTATAACGAAGTTAAGTAAATAAAGGGAAATTCCTAAATCCTAAGATTGTTACCATAAAAGTACATTGTATTACGTAGGAGAACAGTTGAAACGTAACATAAATTAAATTTTTCCATAATTAAAGCTTTGGACACCGTTGTCCAAAGCTTCAATTATGAAAAAATTATGTGGAACCGATTCCACATAAGGCATCCGCATGGAGAAGGACATACTGAAGTCGGACATTTCGTTGGTCTTATTTTTTGTGGCGCGGTCTAGGAACTTTGAAAAAAGTGTACATGTATAATTATGTGTTAGCTAAAAAAAGAAATGAACGTCAAACTAGCCGGTGAAGTGCCCCTTCGGGCGGCAGGACGCGATCAGCGATTTGGGAGCAACGTCCTCGACCTTGGAGCTAGATGAACTTACATAACCGTCCGGGCTACCGCCGCGGAGCCTTCACCAAATTATTCCTTAACTTTTTGCAAGACACCGCATTAATCAAGTTTCTTTGCCGCTGAAATCTGCTCTAATGAATAACATAGAGAATAGTTTTCTTAAATATAGATTTAAGTTATTTGCGCAGTATGAAACAATTCATTGGACTTTTGATAAAATAAAGCCTCTAGTGGTAGTACTTACTGGCACGTACTGTTTTATAAACTTTTTTGTGCAAACACATGTATTGTAATTACTGAGTAACATTTATTTAATTATAATACAAGTTTATTATGGTTTTTCTGTAATAAAGATAACGTAATATGTAATATATGTTTATTATAAGCAGCTTGACAAACGTAATAGAATAGTGTACTTTATACGTTTCAAATTATATAGTATAACGATGAGATATTATAACAAAATCGAAGTTAAATGGTTAACAACGACTCGAGCTTGAAAAATACAAATATTTCATTAGCGAAGCCTGTTTCTTATCGATTTTTGATGCTAACTTATCAGGTATATTATAGAATTTTGATTGTACGTTATTTTTACAAGTTATTTAGATATTATCTGCTATCTTAGTTATTTAGATATTATCTTTCGGGCAGAAAGGGTAAAGCAGGTCCTTTTGTTTATACTATATTTAAAATATCGTACGAGTGACTAACACTCCGGTCTTGAAAGATTTGTTAATATCGCATTGCGAGAACTCTGCACCTCTGTAGATTTGAAGTACGAGTACCTTCAAGATAAACTTTACTTATCAATTCGTTCGTTCGAAAGACCAGCGAGCGAGAAAAACTTATGACAACCTCCACGTGCCCAATTGCTAATGACGAAGGGTTATGAAGGAATGTTGATATTTCCATTAAATTTAACAATCAACGTTAGAATTTTTACAGACTTAATTTCTACTATACTCAATTTACTATAGCTCCACTTCTTCTGCAGGAATGAACACAGCAACTGTCAATGTGTTTTCGTTGGCTTTAAGATATTCAGGTCCGTCTGCTAATCTATCAGCGGCTTTTAATTTCAAGTAACAAGACAGTGTACTTAGCTTTACATCTCAACGTTTCACATAACCAGTCTTTTGTAATAGAGCCTTAAACCGACGCGGTTGTTACCGGAATAGGAGAGATATCGACATTTGTTCAAATTTTATCGATACTAATGTGATTTGTTTTTTGTCAACCTCTATGGTTGTATAAAATTTCTTTGCCCGTAGGTAATGTACACTACTTATTTACTTGTTACATCTATGGGGAGATGATGTCATGACCAAAAGCGAGGCTACAAAAAGCGCCATTGTGTAAAGAGTCGTGAGACTAGCTGGTTGAGTTGACGAGCGTTGAACTCGTTTTAGAGGCGAAACGACGCGAATGCCCGCTATTAGCCAAATTATAACACAAACTGACGATGCTTGATTGCCATCAAATCACATGTTCATAAATTTATGCGCACATTAGTAATACCATAAATATTCAGTGAATAAAAAGGTTTTTTTTTGTTAACTTTAATATAAATACATTCAAATTACTTTCGTTTGAAAACAAATGAGAGTGACTTAACATTATTTACTTACAAATGTGTAACCGGTCGAATAAATAGCAAATACCCGCATGAAGACAAGGTTTTTAACATTTTGCGATATCGACCCCTTGGGAATTTGAACAGGAATACATAAATTCTAAGAAGTATGCAAACAATTGAATTATTTGAGTTTTTTTGCGACACACGCTACTTTTTACGATATCTAAATAACAATGAATGGGGAAGAAAGGTCGTCGAGTGGCCACGTCTCGGAAAAGGAGCGTAAATCGCCCTCCTACCAGATGGTCTGACGACCTGAAGAAGACAGCGGGAAACAGCCGGATTCAAAAGGCCCAGGACCGGAAGGAGTGGCGCCGATTAGAGGAGGCCGACGTCCAGCAGTGGACATCTAGAGGCTGACGATAATGATGATGAAATAATAATTCAATCTTTTTCATCGAAATTACTTTAATCTATCATTCTAATCACAATTAAGTCAATATATTAAATTGTTTTCATCGATCTACGTACGTAATAAGCCTAGGATAATATACATCTTATCTTTGACGCACCTACACAGTAGGCGCCACAAAGATAAGATTTTAAAGAACTCGGAGCCTAACCTCAATAATAAAATATCGACCACAATAAATATATGACCTCTAAAATCGCCAGTTGCTTTTGCCTAAGTGGTAATTGGCAAACCAACGTCATGATATGAAGAAATATATTTATTTGTAGGAAGTACTCGTATACTTAAAAATGACGTTTGAATCTAAAACTGGCATGATCTATGTGTCGGCAAGCCAAATCGCCGGCGAATTCGTAGATACTTGCAGAGTTCGATCACCCGAGGTGGACACAAAAACGTGCTTCATGTGTACATGCA
Organism: Parelbella ahira ahira; assembly: GCA_018244795.1. Taxonomy (NCBI): domain Eukaryota; kingdom Metazoa; phylum Arthropoda; class Insecta; order Lepidoptera; family Hesperiidae; genus Parelbella; species Parelbella ahira. Next base: position 6,525 of record DWME01010623.1, read on the forward strand.
TCGGTTGCTATTTCCATTTTTAATACGGGTATATCTCTATCGTCAAATGGAATTTATGACTCTTAACACCATACCGGATTTAAAAAAAATAACAATTTGACTAGAAGATAAATTATTTAGCATTATTTTGGGTTATATTTATAAAAAAAACACATAGTTTTATCTCATTTATTTATTTCTTTTTCGGTCCATTAATTTACAAAGGGTGACTTCAATGTGTAGAGATATTGTGGTGGTCAGAAATATTGGCAGACATTCAGACAAAAGCGAAAGAAACAAATAATAAAAACATTTAAAATGAATGATCAACCGGTACATGAAATCTATCACAATATATTTACGTGCACTATTTTTTTGAGTATGCACCAAACATATCAAACTCCAGCCAGAAAATTTTAAGGTAGGTAGGTATTACAATTTTCGAGGAATGATGCCTTAGGGTAAAAACAAGTAAATGGCATACATACAAATCAAACATGGCATGAGTGCCATAACATAGATGAAAGGAAATTGACTTTCAATGTTACTTTCATAATTGTAACAAAGGTATATAATTTGTCTATTGACATAACAGTCTCAGTCTGCTGGAAACACGCGTTGTTCAATCCTATCCCCAATATTTCAAGCAAGTTTATGCCCCGGAGCTACGACCTACAGGCCTTTTAAATTATACTAGTGTTATCAAAAATATGTGAGGAAGTCAAACCAGATCAAATGAAAAAATATTTAGAGAATGAAATTAAAATTCCTCCATTTCAAGCAGGTTTTCTCAGAGCTTATGAATCGGAAACGACTCTTTTATATGTTACAGATGACTTAACTAAGGCCTTATATGTAGGGTAGAACAATATAATGGTTCTATTAGGTTATTTTTAGACGTGTGACTGTCTGAATCTATAACTATTGCTGAACATTAGAAATTTCAGAGATTCTCGCAGAACATTCGTCGAAGGTTTGCACGCAAATCTAACGAATTGCTAATAGTTTTTATAACCACCAGATTCGTTATCTATAAATAAAATCAACATGGCAGCAAGAAATTCTTTCGGCCTACATCACTTGAACGAGGTGTTCCTCAGGGTTCGTTATTAAGTCCCAATATGTTCTAAATTTTTCGCGCAAACTGGTCTGGGTGCATTAAGAATTTGTCAGTAGGTACTATTTCTATACATACGCAGATGATATATTGCTATAATATATTTTGGCAAGTAAAAAATACCCGTCAAGCCATTAAACAAATAATTCCGTCCTTCCTCATATTTATATAAATGTGATCTCAGATGAATGCACTAGTACTCAACCCGTCGAAAGCTCAATATTAGTCTTAGAACAAAAAAGCTAATAAAAACCTAGACAATGACGTAAAAATGTGGTTTTTAAACAGTGCAACTAACCTTGGTTTGGCCTTAGACGGCAAGCTAACATTAGTCGCACATACACAATAAATTAAAAATGCGCTTTCAAAAAACTATAAATCGTTGACAAAACCACGCTTAAATTTAGCATGGAGTAACGAATGTTTTTGTGTGATTCCTCGCTATTTTCAGTTCAGTATTGCAGCTGTACCTTTGGTCCAAGACTTAATATATAAGATGGTAATGATAATGCTCTTTCTGTATATGTACAAGACATTTACGACACATAGAGCAGTTGCATTACCCTATGACTAAATCGTAAGGGTATATTGAACATGAGTGCCAAAAGAGACCTTAACTGCGCCAGTACCGGTCAAAAAATTAAGAGACTACAAACTGAGTACTTGTTTGAGAAACTTTTTAGAGTAAATATATATTTCTGATCAGTGCCTATGCTGTGATAGGCAAACTATTTTAATAATTCCAGCGCATAATTCTTAAGAAGCTAATTATTATCAATCATAAAAATAAAATAACAATTTATATGTATGTATTGTTACAGAATTGTTGACAGCATGTGCTCATTACACATGCAACGTTCTCCGGAAATAGCTGGGTGAGTTGCATTATAATTATCCATTATATTTTAAGATCCTTCATTAACGCACAAGTAATTTTTTACGTAACATCACGCCTGTCATCCCCGAAGGGGTAAGCAGAGAGTGTAGTACACTCCCACGTTTCATCAGTTACGTTTACGTCCCATGGTGGCGGTGAGACTATTGCCATACACCGGGCACAGATCCAGACTCCGAGTCACTAATAGAAATATAAATTAAAAAATCTAATAGTACCCGACCCGTGAAGTAATTTTTTAAATACAATAATTCACAAAAGTACTACATAATTTTTTTATATCTAATCTTGGTGTAGTCCAATAGATAAAACTATTAATATTTTATTACAAGTTAGTGACATTATTTTACTTTAATGAATCTGCCTTGAAAATATTAAGTAATATTTTTTTATTTATTGCAGTTGTAAAGTATTAATACCCCCAGAGTTTTAACGTTATTGGAGATATCAGTTGACCTGCGGTATAACATCAGTGGTACGTTTCGAAAAGTTTTGACAAAGGCCCCCTCCAAATATTTCCATTACTTTATATGTCTTCACAATTTCGCTTTGTCTCTTATTAATTCCTATTATACCTCTTGCTCTTCAATTCTAGTAGACTTTTATTTTTTTTGCATCTTAATCTATTAATGCCCACGTCTGGCAACCGAATAATCGTCCGGCATTAGCATGGAAGAATGCATCTTTCAATCTACCCTCAACAGTTTCAATTTTATATATTTCGTATTTAATAAAATCATCACTATAATCACTTTCTTTTCGTTTATTGGAACGACAAAGACTTCCTCTCGTTGGACATAGATTTCCTTTTAAAGTGAGAAGCAGTCTGCTCATTTGCTCTCTCCACTTTAAAGGACGCGACATAATAATTTTGTATGATGATTTATATCTAATTTGCAGTGTGAGTTATGTAGCTTACAACTTCCAACTATTTGAAGCTTACTGGTATATTCTCGTAGGCCCCAACAATGCGTAAACATACAAAGTAATGATTTTAGATGAAACCAACATGTTATCTGTTTGAAAACATTACGTGACAGTTGTGATCTCAAATACCTAAGTGGGTACCGTAACCATTTGTTGTATGGACCATTGTGCTATCTAAATCTTGTACACAACCAATGACGTCGGTTGATGTTTATTTCTGTATGTACGTTCATATGTACTGTACGAGTATCAGTTCGTCTTTGTATTATTGTAATCAATATTCTCTTCAGTAGTAAAATCTAGTTTTCTTTTACGCTTACATATTTATATTTTCGTTTACTGTAAAGAATGTTGCAATGTTCCTGTGCTATTATAATGAAGTGGGATGCCCTGAAATGTCATTCACGCCTTATTGTGGTGAGCGATTTTTAATTAATTTACTACATTGTTATGTTTCGTTACTTTTGCAAGTCCTTATAAATATACATCATTCAATGAAAAAAACAAATGGTTTAAGTACAACGTTCATAAAAGTATATATATATATATATATATATATATATATTGTCAAACGTGTATAACGCAAGTATGACGTCAAAACGTATCGCTAACTTTAATATGCATACCTAGAGAAGTGTAGAATGATGACTGAGTG
>DWME01010624.1:0-10096 GCA_018244795.1 Parelbella ahira ahira
TGTGAAGTCTGCCAACCCGCACTTGGCCAGCGTGGCAGACTACGGCCCTAACCCTCTCAATATGAGAGGAGACCCATATTCCAGCAGTGGAATGACAATGGGTCGATTAAAAAAAAAAAAAAAATAAAAAAAAAAAATATATATATATATTAAGATAGGTACACTACAAGTACTGTAAAATAAACGCATTTTCTTTCATTTTATAATAGGCACAATCATAATAGGAATGCGTATTTAAAACAGTAGCCGTACGAACGTTACCGCGGTCAGCTAAAAACGGTCAGTCATTGAAAAGTCAACCGTGTGTGGTTGCCCTTAATGTGTACTCACGTGTCGTTATTATGAGTGACGGCGGCCGCTCGGCCGCGGAGAGTTTTACATATAAATTACCAATCATATCTCCACAGTAGAGAACATACGGAGAAAGAAGTGGCAAATTTATTATTTATATCAAAGAAAATTATTACTTTTATGCTCGTTATCTAAGTATATGAGTTTCGTTAACGTTATGTGGATGTAGGATTATCTCATTAAACAAATTAATTACTTAACGTATTTATTAAACAGAAACAGTTCAAGTAATCGCTTAAGTTAAGTTTAGGTCATTTTTGAGAACAAGAAAAGAAGTGATTTAAATGTAGTTAACACTGGCTTACACTTAGGTAATGTTGTCTGAAATGAAATGTTACAATTGGCTGAATAATTCACAGACCAGTGACTGTTCTAACTACACTATTAAAAGATGCAAGATGAAATAATTAACATCTTTGTTCTAATTAATATCAAATGCAAATGTGTTGCGCAGTCGCATATATCATCTTTGCAAATTAACACACGCACTTAAGAGAATACATGACAATGCACGTAAATAGAGAGTTTAAAGCAAATGGCAACACCCAAGTAGGTCATTTATAAGTATTACTATTATTCAAATTTATTCTCGCACTCGGTTATCGGATTCACACGACATCGATAAACGCTAGACAAAGTAATGGAGACGCGTAAATTTTCGCGCGCAAACCGATCACGAACAATGCGTCCTGATTTATGTTCTGTAATAACGCAACGCTGTTGCGAATACACAGCAATAACAGATATATTCGCGCGAGAGAAACGCATCGCTCAACGAGGATATACGCATTCCAACAATGACCGTGTCTATGGACGCTTAAGATGCGGCCGCAGTAACGGTAGCCACTTCTAATAATGAGTAATGAGTTAGAAAGAATGCAGGATAACGAGACGCGTTATAGATGAGCGTACTCCGAGCGGCTCATGCTCGCCTGGCATTTTGTGCATTAAATGGACGTCTCCCATTAAATCGGTGATTGATTCCGCCCGAACCAAATACAGTAGTCGCTACCGGATCTCAAGTATTTATCTACTCATTTCGAACCCATCGTATTCACGGACCGACGATATCCTCTTTAATTATCGTTCGATTACCGGCGTTTTTAGACGACCCGCGTGACTCACCACGAAACTCAATTCCATGCTTAAAAAATGGATCCCCACTACATCGGCGCTAAATTAAATGATATACGCCTGTTACTGACCGCGTTGAAGGGATATGAATAGACATGTCGGACGACGTAACATTTTAATAAACCCATCTATACTAGTAATGTACAGAAATTGGTAGATCACAATCGACTTAATAGCTCTTGACATTTAAAATTATCATATATATGGATCTTTGTTGCATTTCTTGCGAGCGCTTATAAAGAAAAAAAGGAGGGAGCGGTGCCGATAAATAGAATATTAACTCTGTCAACATCGACATTAACACGCTCGGAATATTTTAAACGTACGAGTCACGCGACTGTACGTAAACGGGCTGGTTTCGTTTCAATCATACAGCGGGCCGTCATAGTCGGACAGGAGGTGTTTAGCGGGCCGCGGCGGGCGGCCACCCGCGCGCTCCCCGCGGCGAGCACGCGCGGCCGCAAATCCGTTCCTCCTCCCGACACGACCAAATTGCCCTTCCAGTCTGACGACGGTGCCTTCCGCCTCGCGCCCGCTACCGCCCGCGCCCGCCGCTCTCGCCGCACATTCGCACATGCGACTGCACTCGCTAACGGCACTTGGCACGGAAATTATCCCAATGGATTGATAGTGAAACTGAAACGCATACTGAGCGGAAAGGTAAATTACTACCGACACTCGCCCGATCGGGACTTCATGTGAACGGGCTGGCTAACGAGCTGCACGCGAATTACCGCGAAGTGGACATTTAAACTTATACTTTACGCAGACACAATCGTTTTCTCAGGCCGATGTTGCCAACACTTTGTGCCAAGAATTTTCACTCCGATTTCCTTTTTAGTGCAGAAATAAAGCACTCCCACCAATCACTGCGACGGTTTATTTGGATTTTCTACCTACATATGCAACGAAAACGTATTTAAAAGACAAGAAAATATTTTATACGCCGATAATCGAAGTAAGTAGAATACGCGTGAGAATGTAATGTGAACGCCGAATAACGCACTGTAGTAGAGCGTAGTTTACAGTTTCCCATATTACCGATATGATTTCCAGGAACATTTAGCATGACTCCCTACGAAGCGTTCTAATCAGCTCATTACTTTCCCGTCACGTGCGAAAATGACTTTATTTTGATATTGCAAGCCTGTAGGTACTTTATAGTCCATTGTGCTTTTTTTTACATCGCTACGTGTTTCAATGTCAGAACCTATTACTTATAAATATGTCACTAACACGCCAGGACACCACACGTTTAGTTTACAAGAGATAATTTGAGAAAAGATCTTGATATAATTATCCAAATATTGGACAGTAAGTTTGGAAAATCTTGGTCACCAAAGCTTTTGATATGGTTCGTGAACTTGCCAGACATAAACACTTTTTATGCAAATGCGCTCACTAAGTACTTTCTGTCCTACAAATTTTGATGACTTGTCTCATCCTTTTTTGAAGTACCTAGCTATCTGACTAATAAAACTTTATCAGAAACAAACTGTCCACATTGGACAACTGACAAAAAGTATGTAGCTGCTGTTTTGGTCAACATCGGCAATAAAACCAATTTGTGTTTCGATCTGAAGGGTGACAGATCCTAACTATTACTAACTGCACTCATATCTACTAATATGTAAGAGCAAGGCACTATATGTAGCGATGTAGTCGATAGTCGTGAACATACTGGCGAGTAATAAATATGGTGTCCCTATTCATTACCACTCAATCGTTATTCCGCCAGCGTCCGAGATTTGTGAAAGGGCTGGTGTGAATTGCTATTGCTTATCCTGCTTTCCACTTAGTTTGTGATCGTCAAAAGTATTACGGTGTGCCCTTCGAATTGACGAAATTAATATCATCATTATAATTGAAATTAATTTTTTTTGAGAATTTAGACACAACGCACGCCGTTCTATAAAATAATTGTGCAGAATTATGAAGCTTATTATACTTTCTAATACAAATTCGTTACATACATAAGTACATACCACGCTTATATTTTATAAAGATATGCAGAAACTAAGCACTTCTACTACGTATAGGTACCTACTTCTAACTTTAGTCGTTATGGAAGTTGTCCATACGTGCTCATCTTCATGCAGTTCTCTTGATCTGGTGCTCTTATAAAATGTTCGTGGTTTAATCATAATACTCGCACCAAACTCAACTTTTTTTGTCTATTGTTAACACTCACACTACACTACTTACGTATTTACAAATCTATATGACTTTTACTTCTAGATATACATATGTATCTAGATATGTGTGTGCACCCGCTTAATTTGGACAGATGGTTGCACGAGAATAATCTTCCGATATTATTATTATTACCATACCACCCATCCGCGGAAAGCTCTGCATAACTATAGGTACTAAAGATTGCGGAATCGAAGTTTTATAACATGCAACTTTTGGACGCCACAAAAGCAGGTTGACATTGTCGTGCCAGGATTGAATTTATCACCCTATTGGCGTGTGTGAAAAACATAAAAACTTGTGTAATAGCTTTTGTTTCGCCAAAAGAGGCAGGTCGGTCGCGTGCGCGGCGCCACATGTGACACGGTGCCTAGTTCATAATCGATGAGATGTGCGGACGTCGCCGCCATACGCTAAGGTCATATAACGTTGACGGGTCTACTATTAGCTGTCCCATCGCGACCCCACTGTGTTTGCAATCTTATATGAAAATGTATTTGAATTGAAAAGACACAAAGACCTAATGCTTCTTGTAATAAACAAAATCATCATAACTGAAGATAATTTTTAAAATATCGCGACTTTGTTTAAAATTCAGACGAATTCAATAACACATTATGTTTCTCGATTTATATATTCTTACTGTTGCAGCGCCTATGAGCTTAATTTTACCATATACATCCATTTGTAGATATGCAATGTTCCAAATAATGAATTCAGACGACAACTCAATTTTCAAAGTTTGTTTTTAGTAAAGTCAAGAGAAATTACCAGAGATTGATGTGTACACAGTGGAGTCGTTACCCATCGAGATACCTAGCATTCCGCGTCGCACACATGACTACAACGGCGCCCGAGGGAGCGCAGACTGTAAAAATCCACTTCCCTATTATATTAACTAGAACCACGTGAACGACAAATCGGTATTTTTTCCGTTTAATTTTTTTTCTCTGGAACCTGCGATCGGGGACCTATTTGTGGTTCCGCCCAACAGTTAGTGCGTCGTTGGCGGCAAAATAACAAAGATTATAATAGAATGCAGTAATTCAAATTTATAGTAAGTTGAGGTCTCGAAAATTTGACGTACCTATCTTTAAATATAATAAAGATGGCCTGTGTATAAAGAAAAGGAACAAGGATTCCTCCTAATACTTTTTAAAATTGAAATATACTAATTTACAAACCTTTATACATTAATTACATTTTAATTACTTATACTTTTAACAAGAGTTTAAATCACATTGTGCCACTTTCATTGTTATTAACTTCAGTATATGGCGCACCTCCTCATAATTTTTGAATTTACTATACCATGACCAAAACAAAACCTTGCGAACACTACATAAATAAATAAAATTAACAAATAATATTGGACGATAACACATTCAAAAGATCGGTCCATTACAACTATTTAAATAGAGTCTAACAGGGATTGAATCGTCTTGAAGGTAGTTTACGCACTGTTAATGGTATAAAACCATTTAAAGCTCTACCTACCCTACGCTGACTCCGGATGCCAGGCCCGCCGCGCGCTCCTGGTAATTACGCGTGCACAGCATACTTGCTTCATTAGCGACTAATTTGGGCTGCCTTGTGATTTATTTGGTCCGCCTATTACTAGTTCTATTATGAGCAAACAAACTAAGACAAATTTTAAAACTATTTGGAGGTAACTATATTATAAATTGGAATGTGCAGAAAAAGGTAATAATGAACTTCATTTGATTTTGTCGGTCTTCTAAGGATGATAACGCATGAGAAAACAAGACTAGTAGGTACTGACACCAAAATGCTTATAAAAATCGTGCTCTGGGTAATCTAATACATATGAAATTTATGATACTGATACGATATAAGGCTTTGTATTGTAGATAAATCTTAATATAATTAAGAATATTTACAATATTGGTGTAGTCGAGCTGAGTGCCGGCGGGGGGCGGCGCACCTGGCGCCTAAATTCTACGGGAACGCTGACGGGCGCGGACGAGCAGCACAGTGCAGTATGGTGGATACGACTCATGGTATCTCAGGAAATATTACCACTAAGTATGATATTTTTAATAGTGATGTAGATGGTTATTTCTAGATATACACAATGACACTTTTCTATACCTTCTATTATTATGTAGTCTACCAACAACTTTACTGATTTAGAATAACATGCTTGACTTTTAGGGAATTGGTTGTAATGAAATGTACCTATATGTTACGTGGGACTGTTCGGGAAAACACAGCCTAGCTTAGTATCCAAAGATGTTTCTATTATGTTATTAAAACCAACGTTACATTGCGGTTTTCAATCAAGACACAGAAGCATGTCCACAAACTCCAACCAATTAACATTAGTATGCGCTATTGTTTACGTAAAGCAAGAGATTGTAGATGTTGATAGTACATTTTCTCCTAATGGTACACGGCGTTGTTACAAGACGTATCCGACGGACGTACCCACGTAAATCTAAAATAGAAGCACACATCGGAACGTTATCGAATTTCGGAATCATACATTGGACATAATGCAGAAACGACAGGTAGGCAGCGGGCAGCGTATGCCGCGTTCACGGAATACAAAAACGAGTAAAACTTCCTTCCACGGTAGCGTTTTTGTGATTGCTACTTAAAATACACAGCGATTAGGTTGAAACTAGATTGCCGCGTGACGGGTAATAAATCTTACGTCACGATGACACGTGTCAGGTGTTCCGGGAGCTGTCAGAGTGACGTAATGAGTTTATTTATGACGCTGCGCCGGTCATCGATGACGTGGGAACAAAAATTGTTGCGTATTCCATGATACTCTTTTTTATAGGTATCGTGCGAGTAACAGCTAGTTAGGATTCTTTATTCGAATAGCAAATTACCCATTGCTTAAGAGTGTCATGGGAGATGCAACTATGTGTCCTACATGTTTCATCTACACAGTTGTAATGAAGGTTACTTCGATATGGACGAACTACTTTCTAACAAAATGTAATAGTAATTCAGTAATTAATGCTTATGCATAAGATTAAAGACCTTTTAAAATGATACAAGATTTCGATTACAAATATTTATAAAATTAAGTTGTCAATTCCATAAAATTATGCACATGTCTAGTCATTCAGTTTTGTAACTTGTAGACTAATAAAATATTATATTATGTATAGCCATTTGTTCTTTCGAAACCAGTTACAAATCCATAACATAAATAAAACAAAAGCAATTTGCCATTAATACGAATAAACTGATTTAATTACGATCGATATGAATGAGCGTGCAGTATCTAGGGGGATCTTTGACCCTGTTAACCATCACTAATTTCCCTGTAATGTAAAGTACTTTTAGTGTGGCTTTTGAGTATACTTAAAAAGTCTCGTAAATACATTAATGTTACATGACACGGTACTATGAGATGTGCTCGAGTTTACATCATTCTTTCCAGCCACTGCAAGCTCGGATAATGATAACGAGCACGGAACAAGCCGTAGCGGCGCGTCGACCATGTCGTCTCCATATTCATAATATTAAGGTCATAAAAAATAATAGGCCTAATCGTAACTTTCCAATCCCACCCATAAAGGGAGCCACGTACAAAAAAAATCATAAAACTAACAAGGCACCAGCATCATCAATTTATCAACATTTCTATAATGACGTATGCCCTAATAAATCGAATGGTTTTTATGCGGCATTGTCGAGATTCCTCGCGCCGCGTCCCGCTCGCACATCCCATAAACATGACACGGTTAATTAAAAACGGTGCATTAGCATAAACAAATAAAATGCCCCATTACGAATTCAATTTACAATCTTTGAAATCGGTTGAATTAGTCGCAGTAAATAATACTTCGGACACAGCTCGTATAATCGCGGCGCGGCGCACGCGGCGAGCGGAGCGGGCGGCGACCGAGGCCTCCTCGTCTCACTATCAAAGCACTATTAAAATAAACCAAGCACACGTCACCCGGAGCCTAATAATACTTGTTTATTGCACAGACACTAAAACAACGAAACTAGGTAATAACCACATTTCTCAACTAACAGAACACATAAAAGATATAATTTTAGTGCATATATGTAAATAGTGACTTTACCTATTTTATTATAACGGGCTAAAAAATTAAATCCACTGAAATTATTCGGATGAGGGTTGTGGTACAATACTTTTAATCATATTTCTAAAGCCCCTAATTATCAACCCGTTTATCGTTCAATTTTTTTTCACAGGTCTGCTCTGCCACACTGTTGGAAACGTCATGATATTAACTCTAAAGTTTTAAATTTTCCTAAAAAAGTTTTTCGGAGATTGTAAGGTTGTATATACATTTATTATTATATAATAAATTAAGCTATAGATAGAATAATAAATTAGACACAAGATGAACTAAACTAGATGTCGATCACATATTTTTTCAGTTTCATTCATAAACTTAAATAGAAATAAACTTAATTATCCCGCCACCGCTCGTAACTCATGCGACGTACGAAAAACGAGACCCGTTTCTTTTTTTATGGTCAAACGATGTATGTTTTTATTTAATATTCCGTCGGATAAGCAAATAATGCCTTTGGGCATAGAAGCCGGAATTTTGCTTAAATAGGTGCTTTCTTTACGAACACTTCGCTACCGATGTTAGTGGTTTAATTTTAAGATAATATATCTCTTTTTTAATAATGTTATTTGTAATATTTTCAATACTATATAATGCTACTGCCCTGTAATATTTGAAGAAATATCTGCGGTCGCCTCACACTACTATAACTTATACCTTGATGATAAAACAGTCGTCAGGATAAAAATATCAAATTCAAACTTTTCAAACCAGAAAAAGGTGTGAGACAAGACTGCATTCTATCTCCATTACTGTTGAAAATTTATGGAGAGTGCGTAATGAGAAAAACCTTATATGGTTGGGCAGATGACACCGCGGTGGGCGGGGAGCAAATCAGCAACTTACGGTACGCAGAAGACGCTACGCTGTGCGATATGTTCCGAAAATTATATTCGATGAAATAATAAAAATCACCCATAAATAAAGCTAAGGTTGGGTTGAGGAAGAACAAGCGTGTAACAGAAGTTATCAGCATGGACGGAATGGACTAACTCATACTAAATGAAAAACTCATCGAACTGGTAACGGTGAACTAATTCGTCCATATCAGATCTTCTATAACTGACTACTGTGAAAGCTAAAAGGTTATTAATATATGAAAGCATGTAACAGCGTATCAGAAATGTATAAGCGAATACTCAGGATACCAACATCTTCAACTACACGAGAGGGAGGCTTATTATTACGTCTATATATTCCGGTCCAAAATCCTGGATCTGACAACATAAGGAAAACATATGCTTTGGAAACTTAGTACTGGCTTTAGACGCTGAGGGTGTGAGGTACACGAAGAAATGTAACAGATCTATCTTTAAGCATGAGGGAGCAACACCTTGTTACCAAACACTAGTTACCAACGGGTGTTTGATGTTCAGGCAAAAAGGGTGGGAATACCTGATGCTGAAACTTTCCCCGTCGTCCAATGTACGTCAATTTTTCCAGTGCGACAAAGAAGAATAATCCAAATAGTAATTGACAGAGTAACCAGACATTTATAATTTAAAATCCTGGTAAAACTTAATGTGTCTGATTAAACATGCAGTTTTATTCAAAACGATAGACATATATTATAGAAAATAACGAGAGAATTTAAATAACTGAAGACATAATAAATATAGAATCACTAATGGGAAATATGATACTCGTAATTGATATAAAATTTCTACCCGAGATTTTTAATGCATGGTGCAGTGACTAGCGGGACTATAGACTTATCGGTAATTAAGACATGTTTATATATTTTAGGCCCACGTCATGCAGTGGACATCTATAGACTGATGAAGATGATATATATTCCAAGGTAAAGTCAAGTAAGATTTTCTAATGATACTTATTAAATTAAAGTTATTTTTACATAAAATAAGGTCAATATTTAAAAAATTGATTCATTTACCAATTGAATCATTGATAATATAATTCTTAATTATAATTTAACATATTCTTTGTAGTCATATTTGCTTATTACTTTAAATTCGTATCATTTAATAAAACTAATTACAGTGGGTATATTAGTGTATCAGAAATATACAATTGTGTTTATAAAAATTTCACATGAATCGAATCATTATCATTTGAAAATTTTACATGACATTGGATTATATTGACATCCTTGAAATATCACGTACGATATGATCATTAAGAATGTATTATCTATATTCTATTCTCTCAAATAACTTGAATACATCTAAACTTAACAACGACATAATATAAAACGTAATATAGAAATATATCATACCAATACACCAATATTACCAATCATAGCTTTATAGAAAAGATTAAGCTCGGAATAGACGAAGCTATAATATTTATTATAGCAACTCATACTA
>DWME01010625.1:0-10095 GCA_018244795.1 Parelbella ahira ahira
CATAATTGACTGATTCCTAATCCCTTCACAGCTATGCATAAAAAATATTATTTAGTATTTTAGGAAATATCAACTTACTAATTACATACTCTTATCTTGAAAAATTGAAGGCATTTTTATGTTTCGAAATACTACAAATAATGTATCATTGTCCTTAACATTGGGGTAATACTGTCTTTCACTATATGGCAACATCGTACAAGTACTTTGGCAAATATGGCGTAGGTTTCTACAATATGCAGTGGAAGATAATTTGTTATACTTGTCAATTCTGAATTTAATTTTTAAAAAAGACATGTACTTAGGATAAAACACAATACATCTATTATAGCGATATAGACAACTATTGAAGTGAAATGTGAATTTATACAATGTAGGTAATTTTTTTCTTATAAAACAAAATAAGATTTCTCATTTGACTCGTTTGCCATTTTCTGATTTGTTTTTACTTAATGACCCATTGTTTATAATATGTATATTGTCGCATTCATTTTAAAAATCGTGCTATGATATTTTGACGTTAATTCACAATGTTACTACAGTTTTGTCAAGACACTTTTTACTACATTGCAACTAATTATTATGTTCGTAGTTTACGTTAATGTTTTGGTAACTTCATAATATAAATAATGTATTAATTTGCAAGTTAGAGAAATTATCTATGTATACAGAATATCGTGTACTCAGTTATTTATAATGATTTATGAGATAATATTGTAATAATAGTAAGTTTCGTTATGCTGTGTTTTTATTGTGAATAATAATGAACTCTAAGACGGTCGACATCACCTCTGAAGACACCGAAATTTTCACATGAAGAGAATGGAGATGCAGCCACCAGGTGAGTAAATTAAACTTTGTTATTTCCTCTTCATGGCACATTCTTTATGTAACTTTTATGCCTTTAGAAAAGCCCTTCAATATTTTCAACTTTTCTGTTGATTGTACTGTTGTAATTATACGCTTTTTTATTGGCAGTCTATTTTAATGTTTCCTATTTAGGACACATTGCAGTATTTTTACTGCAGCACTGTAGAGTTCTATTTATCAGTATTTTTTCGACATATATTTTGTTTTGCTTTTATAACTCTGGTCTCAAAAATTATAGTATGGTCCAATTTTTTGAAGCATATTCAGACTGGCTTAAGGTCTGGTACACTTTTTTGTAATTTCTGGTTAGCTGCCAAGTCCTCGCCAATATAGATAATATAATCCCAGTATATAGGAAATGTATTATTATAGGTTCAAACAGTTTCCATTTAAAACATTCACACATTAACATATAATCTTTAACATTTTTGGGTATAAAAGGATGAAAGCATGCTAGTAGGTAAAGTAGGTGTAGGTATGCAAGTAAAAAAGGAAGCTAAGTTTCTATGTGCTTAAATGTTTTAGACTAGCACAGAGATGGTAGTTACTTGCTTAAAATAATTTTTCTGTCTCCAATATCTTATCTAATCTTATCAATAATTGGGTTCTTGTGGCCCTCAAACAGTGACATATCACAAATGTTGTTTCAAGTTAGATAATGCCAAGCTCAGTTTTGTGGAAAACTTTGCAACCACTCAGGGCTAGAACACTGTGTTTATATTGTTCTGCCACAGTTACTGATATAGTTTCCAGTATGAACATAAAGGGCTTACAGGCAGTGTTATCATTATTAACTTCTTGAGTATAAAACCTAGTTGTTCTCAATACTGCGCACACTATGTATCTTAACATAGATATGTATATCAAAGTTTAGTTTGAGTTGTTTTGTTTCATACAACATGTGAAGAAATAATGTTTACTTTTGTAGTTCATGTGTGTGTTTAGTGTTATCAGACCATAACAGTGTGTTGAGATTTAGGCTTCAATGAGCTTTATATTGAATAATAATATTCACAATCAATATAATTACATTGTTTTTGTAATACATTGTTTCTGAATACTAAAAAGTATGTAGATACAGTGGATACATATAAATATACAACATAATTACATTAAATATTGCATTTATGTGTGTGTGTGTGTGTGTGTGTGTGTATTGAGGGCTACATTAATGATACAAATCAATTATTGACACAATTCCATATTTTTTTGTATCATTGTTTACCGGGCAAATTATATGTATTGAATATAACTTGAAGAAGATTACAGTAAGACAGTAGAATAAAAAACATATGTCCTATTGTACTGCCATTACGAACAAACGGATCCGACAATTAAATGTTAATGAAGTGGAAAAACTTTATTGGCAAGACAGACATACTTACATATTCCAGTCATATATTGCAAATATAAACTTAAATCACTCCATTATGTTTGCAATTACTGCTTAAAATAGTAGAACACAAAGAATAGGTATATCAGAAACTTCATTGTGGCTCACAGAACACTGATTTTTAAAATGAATTCATGTCTTGTCACAAATGCACAATTTAATAAACTCTTATCCAGGCCTATGTAAAGTAAAGTACGGTACCCATAAATTGGAAACAAAGTCCTAATTAATAACCTTCTCAAGTTAGTGTACCATTTCAAATTAATTTGTCTGTTGACATAGGGGCCTATATCGTGTAAACAAGAGCAGGCGCCAATCAATACAGTCTGGTGTAGAGTGGGTGTATTAATTGCTAGTGATTATTCAGAGCTAAGTGGCGTAATTGGGGCAGGAATATTCATTAACACGCAGGAGATAGAGTGAAATTGTTTTGTATAGATGCCAATATGTTCAACTGATACGGTTGTAGGTGTGAATATGACAAACCCAACTTGTGTGTCAGTAATGCACAATATTGAACATGAAGAGATTAATTCTTGCAAGAAAACAAAGTATAAAATAGCAATTCTTTTTGTTGCAAAAAATAGTAGATGTACAATAAAATTTAAATACCCCTTTGTTTTGACATTTTATGCAAATATGTATTTAATGTCTCATTGTCCTACCTATTTAAGTAAATTATTCTGCTTAATGTTGTTTTAAAAATGTTGTAAAAACTGTAATGAAAATTATAACTACTTTTTAGCGGGTAGCAATAAATCATATATTCCAACTAAAATAAATAATTCAATTTGAATAAATTAAATTGATAACGAAATAAAGTTTCCATAGAATAACAAATTCAGTCGCAAAATAACTGTGTAAATAAAAACAATTGTGTAAACCGCAATAATGGTAAATGCACGTCAAATACCCTTTTACTTAGTTGGTAAACAGCATACTGGTCATAATCAGAATCCGTCGTTTCAATTGGGTTTCGTATACAACGTCTTCAACGTATGAGAATATGAGTGCAACTATGTGACATGGTCGTGGTGGCGTCCAGTGAGCCCTTTGGGTAGAGCGACTTGGACATATGTACTTGCTTGGACTAGATAATAGAACATAAATATTCATTTCACTTCAAGTTTTGGTAACGTATGTTTAGAAAATGAATAATATATTTGGTTAATAGTGTGGGATTTTCATGTCTTGATATTGTTTTAAAATCGTACAAAAAATAAAAAGCTACGTTTGTACACACACGCAAACATACATACATACACGCACTCGCGCAAGCACGCATATTTTATCCGCGCCGTTTGCCGAGTATTTATTTGTCGAATTTGCCAGTCGTTTGAATTTGTACCTACATAAACAAGTATATATTTCTGTTAAATGTTTAAATACAATCCTTTTTAATAATCCCTCTTTTCAATTGGAATGACGAATTGCCTTCCACACTCAATCTGCTTTGATGCTGTTGGCTCATTTAGTAACTGTCGTTTTAAAAGACGTTTTAGCTAATTTAATCAACCCTGGAGGGACTATGACCAATTAGGTTAAATCCATTAAACTGAGTCTAATATTCTTTACTTAAATCTGCGCACACCTTTATTTCAATTTAGTTGTCTTTTACTTAATTTGACCTGGCGATACGCTTTGAAGTAAAAACACCACTAAAATAGCTAGAATCATTTCAATTATAAATTTTATTTCGATTTTTTTTCAATATTCGATATTTATTATTGTAATTTTCTAGGTGCGTATCGATTCTCAATGTTTATTTCGGTATTGTTTGATGCCCAGAATATATTATGCCAGTTTTAGTTACGCTAATGACAACTTATCAAAAACTTGGCGAGCTCTGTTCTTTTCCAAAGTAAATGTTGTGTGTGATACATTTTCATACTGACAATGTCAATTGTATATCGTTTTGTCACAAATGCATAAGTGTATGTTGCGTCATTATCTTCTTAAATTGGCCACGAGGGGTTCGCGTGTTCATACATACTCACTAGTTGCACTGCTTATAAACATTGTCAGAATTACAAAAATATTATATGAAGTACATTTTTTACAAACAAAATAATAACTATTAACTATTGCATCATGACATTCCATAAGGAATGTGTCTTATCACGAATGTCTTATTGTAACCTATGGATATTTAAAGTACGGATTCCAATTTTTTACATTCGATAAATGAAGTTTTAGAACATATTAAATTTTTATATTCACAAACCATTTGTAAACTAGTATATTTACCGTTAAAAAGCTATGAATGACGTCAAAAAAGCATTGTAGTACTCGTACAATTTACTCGTAGCTGAAAACAATTATCAGTATTCAGTTATTTTATATTACAATAAAATCCTTCCAATATTATTCGATTATTAACACGAATTTCTTTGATAATAGAAAATGGAAGAATTCCATTTATTTAAAAAAAAAATTAAATATGTTCTTTTTCATTAAAATCATTAAAGAGCGACTCCCACCGATGTATTGTGTCTGATACCGCATTGTATTCGAGACGCGCCCAATTCTAAACAGTGATGACTGAAGAAAAAAAAATGCGTTGGCACATATAATACAGAAATAAACCTAAAACCACTGTGGTGAAGCCCGGAACTGTAGTTCTCGCTATCTAATACTTGTTTGACATTAACGAAAAAATATTATACATACCCTATATAATTAGATATACATATCTCCTTTGATGATTCCTAAAATTAAATCGCAGGTGCTCTCAATACAATCCACGACTTGTTCCGTTGTATCCTAATTGTAGTTTAATCGTTGGCTTTTACCTATCACGGAGTATCAGTAATCAGTAACCCTTAGCAACAATTACGTACAGTTAATGGTGTTAGTAAATAAAATGGTCAGCTATGTACTTTATATCCGTCCGTTTTGTTTGCATCACTTCGCATGCGACTCAAACGCATTGGTCCCGCATTGTTTAATAGTTATAATTGTTTTTTCATCTTGTCTCATTAAAATGTTAGTACAGAGCTACATGATCTTCTGGAGGTTAATTCTTATCAAACGGTACAATTAATGTGAACAGTTGCTATGTAGGTATAATTTTAATCTTGTTGCAACTCTGATTGAAATACTATGTATGTGTTTGTTTTAATTTTTTTTTTAATTTATTTATATTTATTACTTAATGAGGTCGGAAATATAACAGTATAATTGAGCCGTGAAAAAATTGCGGAGTTTAGATGTAGATTTAAACGACCCGAGTGAATTAAGTCGAGCGCGTGTTGACACAGTTTGCTTCCAAATGCAGCTGCTTGAAAACGATTGACTTTAAAAAACCGTTTTATTTAAGAATTTTTTTAAATATCACCCCGTATATATCATAATGTTGGCACATGATTGTTTGGTATCCGCTTTCTTAAGAACACGTGAGATGGATAACCCTTTCACGTTTCCATCCCACCGTAATAAGACCAGAAACTTTTATTAATTGTGTTATTTATCTCTAACGCTGACTTTATACCACACCCCATCACAAGAAATCAAATATTTTTCTCATAAAAACCTTCAGTCCGTTGACAAAATTTCGCCTGATCTTTAATAATAATAATAATCATCTCGGACAGCTAGTTATAAACAAGTGATACAAAAAGTAATATATGTGCCGCGCCGCAACCAGCAAAAAATCATTATCACCGTTGTTGACCTTTTTGTTATCGTACCTGATAATGAGAGGAGACATAATTTAACGTGTGACTTTCAGTCAAGTTAATTGACGTTTTTTTTGGAAATACGTCATGTACGCTATTAATTCACTGATTACTTATGTTTTAACATTATAAACATTAACACGATTAACGTTTTTGACGATAACAATGCGATTGTTACAAATAGTACATATTTAATTGTTACAATCTTAACCTTAACTTCAAGTAACGTGTTCACTAACCGTTCGTAATTTTTACGACGAATTAAAACATCAATATTTATTGAATGAATATTTTTTATGAAAATGCCCTTAATTAACAGTCTTAGTTTTCTCTTTATGAAATAATATAAATGGTTTTAGAAATAACTACACTTCTCAATAATTGCATATCGTAACAACATGCTCCCTGCAAATTTCTTTTTGCAGCCCTTGCAGAATATTATGGGATTCTTCCTAGGGGTCACTTAGTTTCAAGATCTCTGCAACGATGAGCTTCAGATCACGTTGCAAAATTACTGTTTGATATCTCTCCTGTGACTAAGGTGTCATCAATTCGTCTGCCATTTCTGAAGCAAAGGGCCTTCTTTTCAGGGATTTTATTCTATTTCGAATTGCGTTAAAGACGTGGATGACATAAGACAGGTTCAGGATGTAATTGAACGAGCACGGTGCCCTTAGATCGATTTCTCGGCTGCTACTCACTACTGAGCACGTCTACTCTACTGTATCAACCGCACTCATCGTAGAATTGTAAAATTCAAGAATTTCGGACTCGTTAGACTTATCATATTTTATAGCAAGTTGGTCATGTGTGGTAAGGTATAAGGTAAACGACCTTATTTGATTTCGTTTTATATGACACTAAAGTCATCAGTTTGTCGAAACCGAATATTGAAGTGCCCACCGGTCTATTTCTATTCACCATTTCTCCTGATTCCGATTCGATCTGACTCATCCAACCATCGCGTAATTTTATTATCCAAGCTCCTCAAATTAACCAAAAAACAGAAATCAGAGAAATCTCGAAACCAAAAACTACCTAAAAGTCATAAATTTCCAAATAACACGAAATCTATTGCATTGTAAATTAAGAAAAGTAACTATAACTTATTATTAATAATGACATAAAAGCTATATGTTTTTTCAGTAATTATGGCACAAATTAGCCTAATAAAGAAATGCATAATTTCGAAAAAAAGCTACGTAGTTACTAAACTTGCGTTATTTTTGCGACGATGACACGATATATCCTGACCTAATAAGCTTCCATCCCCAACGAGTGCTTGCGGATCACCAATGATGCGAATTATGTAGGTACTAGAACTGAGCGGGCTAACTAAATCCGGGAGGCACGCGTCGTAATTATTACGAATGGTTATTGAACTAGAGTTGAACTACACTTTCTGCGTGATAAATTTTTCAATACACACATCCCATTGTCTAGTTTCAAAACGTTCCATGCCTATCGAAAATTATTCACCATGTTTGTTTTCTCATAAAAATATCCTAATCAATATAGTTTTTTAAACACTTGTATTCTTTACGCTTTCCGCCTTCAATAATTCGTTATGTAACGTGCTGTAAAATTTTGCGTTCGATTTTTGTTAATTGCATTTTATTTAAAAATTGTGTCAATCGAATCTTGTGTTATTCTTTCCGTTTATTTATAACAAAAACATTTCCAATTATGTTCCCTGCGAGTTTCCAATTGGTTACACACACTTTAATTAGCTTATCCTTCACTGCTCGCATATGTTATCTAAATATGTATTCAATGTTCTTGAATTATATTGATAAACATACATTTCTACGTTCAACGATCGGTCGATCGTTAGCTCTTGTCATGAGAAATATTTCTTGGGATACCTTAATTATCCCAAAAGCCGCAAGCTTTATTATACAGAAATAGAATTTATGTTGTAGTTTGACCTTTCTCTCGTCTCAATACCGATTATCTTGATTATGTTGGTTTTCCTGGGATTTCTCTCTAAGTACACAGAGACCCTCGTAAGCCGCAAGGCCAAATACCCCATTTAATATAGAAAACGTTAACGTCGGATCTTCTTTTTCATTTCGATTCATTGTTAACAAGGTCCATGATATACGAGTACATTGGAATCGTTACAATACATTGTTGAATATATTCGAAGACATACCTATATATATATATACATTATACATACATTTATATACACAAACACACACACACACACACACATATATATATATATTTTCGAAGACATTAGTATAATTTATGCTCGATGTCAAGTTATTAAAACGAATGCAATTAATTACATTTTGATTACTGGTATCATATACATGGGCGGTTATTACATACCCAACATCTGCCAAGCGATTGTCGTTGTGCTGCATTGTCTCTTGGGATTATTAAGTAGATGACACTCGACAGTAAACTCACCGGTTGACATATAGCTATTTACGGATCCGATCACATGCTGAAAGCTATTATAAGCGCTCTTACTATTTGTAAATGTTACGCTCCAACATTTCAACGCGTCTATCAATCGTTTATATGCCATGAAGGTAAATATAATGAAGTACGATTTTAATATTTACTCCTTTAGTGTTCCCTGTATGTTGTTAGTGCGTAGTAAAAACGTAAAGATGGAGAGGTGCCAAACGGTAAGTGTTACGGTAGGTATTAACATCGTAGCTTTGAAAGTTTTTATTATCCCAACTGATATCTTTCTCTGAGCGTTTAGTATCATGCGCGTAATCGCTGGTCTCTCGACGGTAAAGTGTATGCGGTTGTAAAAACGTTATTAATGCCCTTCTATTGTAATTTACGTTTTTCGACTTCGCTAGCATATACCTAATTTTCTCTATTGAAGAAATTAATGTGAATCGATGATAATCGATATGTTTATACGATGATGAATTTCAATCGAAACCTGCTCGGGATAATTTCTCTTAATCTATGAACATATTATTACATGTTAATGTAATGTTTTTAAACACAATTTTGAGACTAGAAACAGGTTTGTTTTATTGCAAGGAAATGATTTCTTGGCTGTTATAATCAAGTGTCACTTATCATTATAAATTGTGTTATATTTTTGGATTAGTGATACATTCCTAATGTTACGTAAGCAGCTGCCATAGATCGAACGAAGCGAGAGATTCTTCAAGTTTCCGACTTTAATAGACACTTCAATATCCAACAAGGGTTAGTTCTATAATGACCGACTTGTTTTGTAGGCATTAATTTGCCGCTATGTAGGTAATATTTTCATAGTTATATCTATGACAAAGTTTAGGCGTCAAAATTTATTTGGCAACACATTATTAGCAGTGATGACAGCGAGAGAAAAATGTTCAATAGACAAAATTTGTCAACACATTCCGTTCACGTGAAAAGGAATACCACGAATGTTACTTTAAATGGTTTTTTTATTTAACTCCACATGCGTGTCAGACAGGGTAAAACAGCAATGTACTTATATAATTTTTATTTTTTTAATTTTAGCCAAGAAAACAGGTAGACGGGTCGCCTGATGTTAAATTGTCGACGTGGACATTTGTAACATACTACGAGAATACTATTATTATTACTGTTTATTATTGTATTGTTATTGCATCACAATATAATAGTCGCCCTTACTGTCTATCGCAAAAGTAAATCCAAACCAACTTAACCAAATATAATTTTAATGACATGTCACAGCCATCGTGTTGGCGCTGAGCGTTCGCGATTTACTCATTATTTAGAAAATACGAGTACAACGGAACTCCAGTTATGACGTGTTCGACTTGCACTTGACCGGTTTCTGATTAAGGTTCAGAATTTAACGATTTATCCACTTATGGCATTATAAAGAATACAAGCCGCAATTGAATGTTTTATTATTTTTCTTGAAACGATTCTGTTTTACGAAGATAACAGAACAAACGAAAAATAAATCAACTGGCAAAATAATGTAAACAGCGAAAATAATGAAACAATAAGTCGTTCGTTTCGCTAGGCTTTGCTGTTTATTCCTATTATTTCGGCATCGAAACTAAACCTTCGTCAAGCCATCAGAGCACGTAGAAGCGGAAAATTGCTTTATTATGGAATTAAGGACTTGATTTCGTAGACAGGATAAAGTCAGTCACGCAAGACCACGGAAAGTGAAATGAGCTCGCATGAGCGCTC
>DWME01010626.1:0-10094 GCA_018244795.1 Parelbella ahira ahira
CCTGCCTCTTTTGTCGAGTGGTTGCAAGCGCGAGTGCTGATCGAGAGGTTCTGGGTACGATTCTTGGGTCGCGCACTAGGGAATTTTTCTAACTTAGAATTTTTAGAAGTACCTACCTACTTCAAAGTCTGAATTTAAAACCAATGTATGACAATAGCTTCATATCATATTATATGACGGGATATAGAACTCAACAGGTGGACCGTGGAAGTTTAATATACTCCTCTGTCTACCCATTCTGAGAATACAGGCATGAAGATAAAAATAAACAAAATAACGAATATTTATGGAATCATCGCGCTGATAAGAAATGAATATTAACATATCCAATTATATTTAGTACACTATGATGATGATGATACACAAGATGTACAAGATGGTGATAACACTAACTTGTAGTTTCGTTGTGATGTCTCACGTTTTCCACCTCTTGTTGTGCAAAGTTGACAACTTTATTTCTGTTTGTAAGTTCAACTCCTTTCGGTAACCCTGTTGTACCACTTGAATATGGCATAAGTACTACATCTTCAGCTCTTCTTTCTATATTATGTAATACACTTTTATCTATGCTGTTATTAGTGATAATTTCTTCAAAAGATATAGTTGTGTTTGGCAGATTGTCGCTGGGGTGTTTTACTGTTACAATCGGTATTGTAGCTTTTGCTAAGTGCAGTGCTTCTTTGATAATTCCAATGGTTTCCGGTGAGCCCATAATTAATTTGGGTTTGGATAGTAGCAACTGTCTTTGAACTTCAACTGCGATTTATAATTCGATGTTAGTGACAATTAAAAAACCAGTGACAAAATGGCAGAAGTACATATTTAATGCAAAAATCCGAACCGGATATAAAATATGAATCAAATAACAAGGTACGACACAAAAAAGTGATCATATTTTTGGCCTTTTACATACCTATTTAACGCCACGTATTAACACCTAAACTAATCCGTTTACATTTCTTAGTTTAATGTTTTTCGTCTCAGTTAACTTTATTGTGAATTATCGTCGTTAGCAAAAATATCAAGAAGCATTACAATTACAAGAACTATTACTTACTTGCAGTGTGCATGGGATTGATGGTACTGACAATAGCTCCAGCCTGGATACTACCTATGACCGCTATGGGATACTCGGGTGAATTGAACATCATTAGAGCTATCACGTCTCCGTTTTTGATATCCAGCTGTGAGCGCAATGTGGCCGCAAAGTTTTGAGAGCACTTGTATAACTCTTGGTATGTGTACGAACGATTTGTAATGCCGCATACCTGTTAACGGGTGAACCCACTGTGAAATATTGGTCTGCCATGAGATTCGATTTTCTAATTAAATCAATTAGTTCTAGAGAACCTTATAAATATTCCATTATATTTTTGTATGGAAATAAAGTTCCATTATCAGATCGGCTTCGAATAATTCATTTTCGCTTTCATCAACTATATCAGAACTCACTTTGTTTGCTTTTTTATTGAATTTGATTATCATAGATGGAATTAAATTTTATACGATATTAGACGTGGTTACGAATAGAAGAATCACTGCATCAAAACATTTGTGAAGCTCGAATTGAAGTATCCATGTTACCAAAGGCCATTTGATTGAATCTCGATAGCACACTATATTCACACTTCAATACCAAAATAATTTAAAAGTAGAGCAAAGAATTCGATCGTTCCGTGCAGTTATTTAAAAAATTTCGACTACATTACACAAAATGAAAGTTTGATAAAACAAGGAGAAAAACGTGCTGAGTATGTCGGATGTGATAAGATGTGTTACCAGGTAGGTATTACGTTGTCGTGTGTGTGTTGTTATGTAATGTAGAATTCACTAAAGAGTAAGATAATGAGAAAACTTAAAGTAAAGTATTAATAACAATAGACGCCTCATTGGATATGAAAAACTGCTCGGAAACAAAGGCTGAATTTGAATAGATGACATGTCACGGTTTTGAGAATTCAACATTGATATACTTTTGGTGTTTCTTTTTAGTTTATGTTGTTAGGTTTCTGTTAATATGAATGTCTAGTTACGTCTTACGTAATATTTTCGCACACTGCCGCACGCAGTATGAAAGTGATGAAAACATTTTCATTAGATATGTCAGCGGAAGCAATTTCACTTTTATATTACATCAGCCGTAAATTCGGTTCCGCACTTACGAATTTGAAGATTGCACTGTCATTTCCAACATAACATAAATATATGTACATACAATAATATGGATTTAATATTGACGTAATATTTCATCAATTTTACATAGCATATGAAAGAGTATTTTTATGTCCACATATGTCAAGCATGTGAAATATTTGATTAAAAGAAATAAGATCATAATACCACAGCAGTTTTGTTGGCCCATTTGTCAAGATTCTTCCAAATATATTCATGTAGAGTTACGTTAGGTACTTCGATGTCATTGTATGGTGACCTTACAATATTGTCGGGTGTCCATATATTTCGCGCCGAGGCGGACGACAATCCTCTACTTAGTAGTCTCCGAATGTGAGTTACGCTTTTCATTGTGTATGTTTTCTGAAATCGCATCATCAATTAATTTAACATTTACGTAAAATTTTTTATATTAAGCAATTTTAATGTTTCAGTTATTGTTGGATACAGGTGCAGATTAGGATTAAGACTTACCGATCTTAATGAAATATGTCAGATACAGGCTGCTAAAGGACTCAGAAGTAACCGATATCGGCAAGTAGGTATTTGTGAAGACAGTGATGAACGTAGAAGAAGTAGGTACGTCAGATTTATAAGGATAGAGACATTTGGCTCCCGGTGTATTCTGCCTAGCCCGCAAGGAACCTCATGACGGTATATTAATAACAAAAAATAATAGGTTACTATAAGTAAGCTTGTAAGCTTATCGACTTTAATCACTATTTAATATACAGTTTTTTTTATTTGTAAAAATCGGTATTTACATATAATAAATTACATCGAGCTGATAAATCTTTTAATATAAAATCGAATAAATAAATTTAAATTGTATGTGTCCAAGACTTTATTTAAGATAAAACGTCGTAAAGAAATTCGATATTTTGATTAGGTATGAATTAACAGTCTTTTAATGTTCAATTAGATACATTTTATGACCAAAAATTATATGAGAGTAACAAACTTTTAATGTTTATAATGTATTTTATTGTAATGATTGAATTAATTAAAACTTTAATTATCTACAAATATTGTTTTAATGTATAAGTAACCCATGTGTAATTGAAACCAATGTTTAAGCGGCAAATTGAAAAAGAGGTTATTATACTACGGTACATATTATTATAGATATTATGTTTGTAGAATATTCTTTTTTGGAAATTAATGATATTTTAATGATAATTATGATGAATGCTAATGATACCGATTAATATCGAATATAAAATACATGCAATGACAAAACAAATTATGGCAATTAAATAACGAATAAACAAGTTAATCAATGTCAAATGATCTAGGATCTTATGAATTATGGAAATAAATATAGGTATATCAAAGATATTAAATAGCTGTTGGCAAAACATTTGTAATAAAAATTATGGTTGTTTCTTGCATCATTTTTTACTTATTTTAATGAGTGGGGATCTTCCAGATGTTTACGTTTTACGTCATTACTTTAAGGTCTGAATTTACATACAACTAACTGTGCAGTTGATATATTAATAATTAATTTACACTATACGTCAACATGAACAACATCATCAGTCTGTGAAAGTCCTCTCTCTCTCTCAATATGGTTTTATTTGAATATATGTCATATATTATTAAATATATTTAGTCATGAATATAAATGTAAAAAGTTCATAAACAAGCAAATATAAATAGCTCTAACATATTACTTACTGGAGTACTGCTATGGAAACACAAAAGTATTAAAAGTAATTAAATATTATGTTAGTTTTATGTAGAGACCACAATTATTGCACTATGTGATGCAGGGAGTATTGCCACATATTTAATTGATAAAAATATTACAGTCAATATAATCACATTTCCGCCCAACACCACAAGAAGAGTTCGGCTGAAAAACAACAGAGCATCATAGGATTTCAGTCATGTCTTGTTAATGTCAACCGACTCTTCTTTCCATTAATATTCATTATTTTATTTTTTCTACTACCTATTCCGTGGGACGTAGACGTGACTGGTGAAACGTGGGAGTGTAAGTACTACTCTCCTCTGCCTAACCCTTCGAGGATTACAGGCGTTACGTTAGATTTAAATTTGTGACAGTAAATATTTTGTTTTATTATTATCTAGGATTTTATTGTTTCAACTGTTGGTCAATAATCACTTCATGCTTCGAGAATGGGACATGATCTGCCGCGTTGACCAAGAACGGATTGGATAATTTCCCATGCGGTGGAGAACATTAAGACTTAAATCTTACGTTTGTTGATTTTCTTGCACTCTGCTCCTTGAGAGTAATAAAATATTAGATATTGGGAACTCACATAAATTCCTAAGCCAGGACTTGAAATATAAAATATCAAAGTTTTAGGGTGAAATCTTCTTCTATGAATGCTTTTTACTCTAAAATTGTTATTCGATTATTTATGTTTTCATTACTAAACCACAAAATGTTAATAGTTTCACGGTTTCACAATGAAAAGTAAGTAAACGGCGCTCGGTACGGCACGACATATTATATAATTTTTTACACAATAAAATTATTTAAATATTAAAACATTGGTAAGTAATAAGCGTTAATTACTTTCGTGCACAAAATACAATCACATTAACGTCTACTTATGAAAATTAGTATTCACAGTAGACTAACAAAACTAACAGAAATTATTTAATAATAATAAACTTGACAAAACACAACTAAACATAACAGTTATAATGATAACATTACATGCACAACTCACTTTGAGAACTCTCATTACGTGTCTAATAATTGCTTCGTAACAGCACTTGCGAAAAAATTGAACAACAGGTCAATATGATGTGATGAGTAAATTTGAAAAATAGTATGGTATGTATGTTATTGATCAGAAAAGCAAACTCACTAATATCTTTCTCTTATTCCGTTGTTTCTTTAAACTCTAACTCCAACACTGATGTAAACATTGGGAGGATAGTTTACTTTCTGTGAGGAGAACATGTTCTCGGGTGATTTTGTTGACTCAACTTGTCAGACCAGTTTCACCTTTAAGTTGTTTCGTTTGAAAATTATGTAAGTTTTTTGTGTTAAATGTGTAGTTTTAGTATGAAATTGAAATATGAAAACCTGGAATGATTTTTGTCTGCGTCAACCATGAAGTTGATATCCCGTTGGCGTAAGGTTATCGGTCTATTAATCCAGCTAAAACGCGGTAATATTCTAGTGGGTGAGAAATCACCCCGGAAATCTTAGGTTCAAATCCGGCGATATGAGTGTAGGTACATATGAGTTCTAAAACTAATGACAACTTACTACAAGTCTATCCAGATCTAAATTATGGTCTCTGATACAAAGAATCTCATAAGAACTTACCATTACACTAATCCAAAATCCAGTCACATTCTATGTTGCTTAACTCGACATATTATTTCAGATGTGCCAGCACGGTTGAGCTTATTACCTGTAACAGTATTTTATATTTAATAACAGCGCTGCCCATTAACTTAATATCATAAATAACTACAATATAATAACATAGTATAATGTAAGTGTCATTATATAGTTAAATTAATTGTCATCGACGTTATAATGATATAACATACGAATATTGTTTCCGGGAAATGTGGGTTTATATGCCGAATTGATGATGTAATTTACTCCGGCAGTAAGCTGTTTGCTATGCCATACATTCATACTTTATTTTAATCATAAAATACTTTATTTTTTCATAAGATACTTTATTTTTTTCAAGTATATGCTAAATGTTGAATGTCTAAGCACGTGTTTATTAGCATTCTTTCCTTTTGCTTTCTGCTGTACAAAATCGCTCTCTTAGACTCTTCATTATTCGACTAACTGCAAATAAGGCATGTTAGGCCTAGTTAGTCTCGTATAAACAGAAGGCCTGGATAGAATTCAATACGGACCAAAAAGAAGTAACTTCAAGTCTGTAATTATCGAAGCGCTGGAAAGAAATGCATAGTACACTGCCATGTTTCGCCAGTTACGTTGATGTCCCACTATGAAGTAGGGGCTGAGCTCTTTGCAATACACCGGGTACAAACTCGGACCCCGAGCCACTATGAGGAATACCAAGTTAGAAAAACCCAATAGCAATCGACTCGGGGACCAAAACCAGAACCTCTCAATCAGCAACCGCGCTTGCAATCACTCGACCAACGAGGCAGTCCAGACCATAGAGAACACTATAATTTTCTACTATCAACATCAAGGTCCCGCCTGAAAGAGGTCTGAATGGACCACAATATGTATTGGTTGTATTTGACGCATGTGGACATTGGCCGACTTGCTTCAAGGCCTCCAATATAATTATGTCCAACTCCAACTTCTTATAGCTAAAATGTTCTAAAGCATCAAAACCTGAAATCAGAAGACCACTTGTCATATCATTTTTGACGTGTCACTGTCCCAAAACTGTAAACATTACTCAGACATACAGACACAAGTTTATTGTTTGCAGGTATCATAATTTTATGCAAAACTGGTAACATTATTCAGCTATAGAACGGTTTGAATGAGGTTAAGGTAAGGAAAATTACGTTAGATAATACATGATGACAAAATATTTAAATATTAATTACAGTGAGACAGTTGTAGCATTGTATGATAGCGATTAATTTATATTTACAAGTATAACCTAGAAAACTCTTAGACCATTAATACATATAATAAATACAGGATCAGTATTCATTTGTAAGTAAGTTATTGTAATAATAATAATTATTAAAAAGTTTAATTAAAAATGTAATAATGATAATAATAATAATTATTATTGTATTTGTTATTAAATGATGATTTGCAACAATAGTAATTATTACAATTCTAAATGGATAAGGGATGGAGCGTTATTTGTTATTTATTAAGAGTCTGGAAAGTTCTGTACATTGTTTAATCAATTTTGATCTAATAAATGCGAATGTAGTTTTATGTGTATGTTCGTTACTACAGTCGTTTACGTTAAGTTACGTTTGATTTTTAAAGTCACTGAAGGGATTTATCTGAAACTTTGTATGTGGTACAGTCTCAGAGAATAGATCGTTCAGCAGTTCAAAGTTGGTCAGTGAGATAACGACTAAAAGGCTTGTAGATTTGTACTTAGCACAGTACAATTTTTATAATATCATCTTCATCATTATTATTCATTTCCGTCTGTTTCGTCTGTTCCGTCCGTTTATACAAGAGGTTCAATTGTTACATTCTTAGACAGTTGTCTGTATTTATCATCGTCATCTTCAGCCTGCTTCCATCCACTGTTGATCCACCTTTGTCTGTGTCTGTTTTGTTATTTTAGTTATTAATCTAAACAACAATTGCACTTTGGAAGCTTTTCGGGTTTTCCACGGTGCTGCACAAGAGCCCGGTATACCATAATTCAAGTATAATGTATCTCCATGTAAAATATTATCATAATCCCCGTTGGTATTAAAGTTTAAAGTACGTATTTAGCGCACAGTTGACTGCCCCGATTGTGATATCGGATCGCGCCGCCACACTACATTTAGCAATTGTTCCTCGTTCCGAGATGTTCCGGAACCTTCTATGGAAATTGTTTTCGAATTTACTTCGTCCTGTTTCGAAGTGGACAGCTTTTTAAGTCCCTTTGCCAGTGTTCATCTCAGCTATCGGAGTACACTTACCAGGTGCCTTTTGCGCTTTATTCTATCAGTAATGTTATTAAGGAGTGATTTTTACAGCAAAGGAGTAATTATGTACTGAAACACTCTGCACTGTGATCCAGTTGTGATCCAAGTCCAGTTGTGATTGTTTGTAGAACCCGCAGGGGAGGCCCAAGTGCAGTGGACTTAAAGAGGCTGATAATCATGATGATGAACTAGTTATTTCTCGATAAGTACTTAAAAAGAAATCTCTTACATTTTTTCATCCCTCTTATATAATTCGATTTCAAATTTAGTTTTCTACGTAGCCTGAATACCTGATTGTGTATATCTGCTAATTTTGTATATCTCCTGATTCTGTATACCTAGCTACTGATTGTGTATACCTACTGACGAGTGATTAAATTATATCTACATACTAAATTAACACAATCCGTTAAGCGTTTTTGACACCAAAAGATTACGAACTGCTATATTTACACGTACATAAGTTTTGTACCCGTTTATTATTAATAATAATAATAAATAATTACAAGTACATAAGTTTTGTACCCGTTTATATTAGTTTTATATTATTACAGTACATTACTTTTAATTAATTTGATTTTTGTACAAAATGTGAAATTCTCGGATTTGTAAGTTTAATCCTGAAAACTATTTAGCAGTTAAGCCAAGTAGGTTTTTTAAAATTCTCCTATGACATAATTAATTTTTATGTTCAAAACTAAAAACATAATCCTGCTCTTAGTGAAACTGGAGTGCAATCTTCAAACTGCAAGAGGACTTTGCAACTAAAACAGGTAATCATAAGATTTATTTGTTCTCCAATGCTTACTTTGAACATGAGTATTCCTTTATATTACATTTCATTTACTTAGATCGTTTCAGTTACTCCTGTAACTTCTATCATTGTATTATGTAATGTAATTATAATGTTATAATAGATTTAAATATAATAATAGGCTCACCATCTATCCGATTGTGGAACGCAAAAGTAACTGGTAAAGCTTGGATGTGTATTGTACTCTTCTGCCTACCCTATCGGGGATTACAGGCGTGGTGTTACGTTTTTACTTAAATTTAAGCAAATTAGGTTATCTTGCGTAATTATGCAATCTTGGTTAATTAACCCGTGCATTTATGTTTTCGTCTGAGCGATAAAATAATTATTTAAATGTGTTTGTTGTAGGTATTTGTAATTTGTAATTAAATTAGCATAGTAACGTGACATACCTACACGTAATGCTTATATATTACATTTACATATCCCAAGTGGAAAAACAAAAATGCATAATACTTTTCGTTTATTTTATTAAACTGAAATGTAAAGTATAAGTTCGGCCCGGTGAGATCACGATCTGCGAAAGGCTGCATGCAGATGCTGGATGCGACAAGCCGGAGACAGGGCGCGATGGCGCTCGTTGGGGGAGGCCTATGTCCGACTGTGGACTGAGATAGGCTCGCCACTGAGCTCGATCTTGATCTTGATCTTCAGCTCTTCGAATCCAACCGCTGCTAGCGTATGCGTATATCGTCACCCCACCCAGCTGGATAGCGTCCTACGCTACGTTTATTACGTTGACGCTACGCTATTGCTGTTATAATCCTCATCAAATATCCAGTTATTACATGTTGACATGAATCAAGCTAGCATCAAGTACCTACTAGGAATTTTTCCTATTAAAATATGTTTTTAGAAGCGTCGCTACACTTGACGCCTTATTCGATCGCAAAGAAAATTTGACTTTTTCTAGCCAAATAAAACTACTCCTTACAATTTCTTAACCTATGATTGTTGTTGACGTTATACGTCCAATTCTTGATATAGTTCAATAGTAGAAATATACGATGTCGAAAAAGAGATTCCTTTCATGTGTACCTATCATTCCTTTTACCTTTTTCTACACCAGTTTTCACGCATTGAATTTCAGGTTGTCCTTTATCAATCAATTCTTCAATCAGGGACCTTACTTAATCATTGTCTTTCATGCCTGACTTGCCCTTTCATACAATTGTATGGTTATTTTCAATAGAAGATGTAATCTGATAAAAGACGTTGCTAATAGTTATGTTGTTAGCTACCTAAACAATTTCAATGTCGTAACTTTAGATAAAATCAGAATAATGTTTTTCATTGCGAATTATTCATACCTGATTATAATCGGAATGAAGTAAAACTATCAATGAAAATAATGGCAGTCCCAAGGCAATTTATAAATGATTAATGGTCACCTTATCGGCGTTTTAGTATAAGATTAATCAATCTTTAAAATAATTAGGTTTTTTTAATTATATGTCATTAGACAGTAATTATAATATATAGATTTACTAAGAACTTGCGA
>DWME01010627.1:0-10094 GCA_018244795.1 Parelbella ahira ahira
TAGTATAATTTCTGATCCTATCCTTCAGAGAAACTCCGAGCATAGCTCGCTCCATAGCTCGCTGAGCGACTTTGAATTGGTGGACTAGGCGCACCGTGAGTGTCCACGTTTCAGCTCCGTATGTCATGACTGGTAGGACGCACTGGTCGAAAACTTTTGTTTTCAAACTCTGCGGTATGGATGACGAGAAGACTCCACGTAGTTTACCAAATGCTGCCTAGCCCAGCCGAATCGTCCTTTTGGCCTCGCTCTCAAAATTGTTTCTACCTAACTGCAATGTCTGCTCTAGGTATGTGTACATGTGCATTTAGTGAAAAGCGGTTATTATAATATTACAAACAGACACACCAGTTTTATTTATTATGGAAAGATTAGGAGCCTGCTTTTAAAGTAAGCTTAAGGTAATCGTTATATGAATATGAATAAAATTGAAATAAATGATTTCATTTTTGTTTACTTAATCTTTGATTGTAATCTTTGTTTACTTATTCTTCTTCTGTGTCGTTTCTTCATTACTGAAGGTGGTGTCCCTGAAAGCGTTTTGTAGCATTGTGTGACAATTCTATCCACTTAGCTCGGTTTCTGCTTCTCTCGGGGCAGTTGTGATGGGGAAACCTCTCAGGCCAATTATTTGGTCAAACCAGCTACAGCTGCCGGTGATCTGCCACGGGGTTTTCTTCCTTCAAATTGGCTAACTCTAATTAATTTGTCGAGGTTGTCAGCTTTCTGACGGGCAAAAGAATTTGAAAACAAGCTGTTCGCAACTCAAGCTTCATTAAGTCTCTTTTGTAAATGGTTTTAATCTAACCAAGGTTTGTTAATAAACATCTTTATTACAGAAAAAATGAATTGCGCATGCGCTTAGTCGCTTGCTATGTTATTTGGATATGATCTGGCGATGTCAAATTTCCGACTTTGTTCCTCTCATTACAATGAGAACCGTAGAATATGCGGTGGATAAGTGATTCATTCAGGGGTATGGATTCAGTAAATAAAGTCATATTCATTGACGTTACGAAAATTATTGCACATTTTTGTTCAAGATGCATCGAAATTTCAAAAGACAGGGGGTATATTTTATTTATTTATTTTATTCTTGTGCCATACGTTAAACCAAAAATTATAAAGGTGTTCTTAATCCATTATGGAACAACGGACCACATTCCCATCTCCACGGGTTCGCGTCCCTACACACTCGACCACCTGACGGACGCCCGCTCTCGCGCGAACTTGTCAGGCTGGCGTCGATCTCCTAAGAGGAGGTAGGGGACTAGGCTGGCGAGCGAGCGGGAACACGGTGTAGACCTACTACAGCCGCCTAAGGCGGGGTGTTTATTACCTCAGGGCAGTTGTCCCCAAGATGACTGCTCCGGTAGAGAGGAATTCCTCGAGGCCCGTAATCCTCACGCAGCGCCGTTAGCGTCGCAGCGTGGGACGACATCCATCCATCCATCCATCTACCGAGTGACAAATGTCTTACAGATGTCCTTACAGACCTAATCAGCTTCCTCTACATTCATCGCTCTCTCGATGACTTCTGACTTCACTATCAGCTAGTACCTGACGACGTACCTATTTCACCAAGATCAGTCTTGAAGTTCTTCGGCATCTCCGTCCATTAAAAATCGCAACCGAAAATATTCTTAAGAATAGGTTTTTACAAAAGAAACAACGAAGCTTAATAACGGTGAGCGGTGATAACGAAATGATTGAACAACCAAGCGATTCACATTACTTGATGGATACATACGATGTCGATTCTAAATCTAAATGATTTAGAATTATAATAATTGATCCATTAATCATTTCATTGTTGAAATATGGGCTTACTCTCGTATAGAGGCCAAATGCGGGTTGGCAGACTTCACACACCATAGAACATTTTTTTTTATAAACTCTAAGGTGTGAAGGTTTCCTCGCGATGTTTACCTTCACCATTAGCAAGAGATATTTAAATGTAAACTGCACATTTGTAGGGAGGAGCGCGCCATGGATTTGAACTCAGTACTCCCGGAGTGAGAGGCTGAATTCTTAACCACTAGGTTATCATTGCTTTTAATTTAATAACAATCGATAAAACGTCATGCAGACATATAAAGCATTTTATAACAGGAAATGTGAATAATTATTAGCCGGTGTAACAAGCAAACTATGAACCTGTGTCACTATTAAATGTTATACACATGATTATATTTTTGCCGCCTTGAATCACGTATATGTTTCTGACCAGTCGGTTGGCCCGACTAGTTTCTGATTTGTACGAGGTCCTTCTAGTCTTCTACACGAGCTCTCATCGACTGCAACGACGCCAACGCGACGACGCGACGTCGGTCGCCGCGGCGGAGCTGAGGCGGGACAACCGCGCCAAAACAGTACGGGAGTTAAACAGCTACGTATGTATACGAGTATATTCACCGAGTTTTACA
Organism: Parelbella ahira ahira; assembly: GCA_018244795.1. Lineage (NCBI taxonomy): Eukaryota > Metazoa > Arthropoda > Insecta > Lepidoptera > Hesperiidae > Parelbella > Parelbella ahira. The sequence goes on from DWME01010627.1 coordinate 2,427, forward strand.
TTTTTTTAAGACGTCGTTACACTTTAACGTCACTAGATCGTCATAGTTTACCCAAAAAGGTAGTTTTGATGTATTGAAGAAAGGAATTGGTTGTCCGTAACAAGTACGTACAAAAGCGGAATAAATGAAAGGAGGCAATTCGCTTTTGCATTACATTGCTAAATTACAATCATTAAGCTTTTGAAGGACATCGCTTAATGGCTTCGTTCATTTAAGCCGCGCGAGAAGTGTGTTAATATCGGATTATAAGGACTTTTATAATGTAACGATAAAATATACTTTCAACACCACAAAAGTGTTGTAAGTCAACAATTTGGACACTCTTTAGGTGTTTCAAATCTTCATAGGTGACGGTGGCCACTTACCATCAGGCGGCCCTTTTGCATGTTTTCCATACTAAATATAAAAATTATCTTTTTTAAGTACTACGGTTCATGGGAAATGAGCCCATACCCATCCAACATCAGTAAGTAGCATTGGTTTAGGTGTATAGGCACGAAAGCCTTAACAATCCTTTAGTAGTTAAAATAATCTAAATTCGAATTCTTCCATTCGTTTCTTATGTCATTAGCTATGTGTTAGGATCTTCCATTTAAGATTAATATTAAGATTATTATTATTATTCTATTATTGCGCCAGATACGTAAAGGGGTAAGTAGAGACCACCGAGTGCAAAATATCTCTATCCTTACAGGCCCAGTATTAATTCAATATTTTTGTAATATACCATATATGATGATGATAAATCGCAATAATAGTTTCCAGAGATTGAAGGCCAAAAATGTGTCCGTTTGTGATGCTAAAACGTATACGTAGAACAGGTGTAAGAATAGTGGTAAGTAAATATTAAATTTATTTGAATCAAAGGTTAACGATGAAAATGAACTGAAAAAATTGGCAAAGGCTTTGTTCTACTAAAGTAATATGAAGCTAAAGTTGTAGACATTGAGTGGACTGACTGAACGCGCTTTAAATAATATTCATGTGTAATTACACATGTTATTGTTATCAATAGCCTTTCTCAGTCCACGGTTGGAAATATGCCTCCTATAAGGAGCATCATCGCAGTCTCTCCTCGCCTTGCCGTATCAAAATTTTAATTGCATCCTTTCGTAGATCGTTAACCTGTCTAGTAGGAGGGCGTAAAAATAAAATTTTATTGTTACTGACAATTAGAAACAAAATTTTGAAACTGTACAGTCAACAATTTTCTATACTTTGATATAACGAAGGTAGTTCGGACTTAACGACATAATTATCATAATTCGAATAAACACTGTAAACGTAACAGTTCTAAGGCGTTATCGCCCGCCATCCGTCAGTGTGTGCCGTGCGTCAGGAGTGAGTGGACGTGTTCCGCGTTGTCCTCGCGTTATTCGTACGTACGAAAATCGGATTTCATATGTTATTAAGTATGTGAAAATACGTGGTATATGGGTGGTTTGTTTTTCGTAAGTTCCTCAGTGTACCATCGAGAACAATGTGTGTCGTGTTGTGGTGATAGTGTCATTACAAAAATGTCTCTTCTGCTGCTTTTCGGTGTGATTATAAGTGAGTCTTAAATATTTGATTCGAACTTCGCTTGGGATAAAATTTTTACTGTTCCGTTAGCGTTATGACCGGGTTAACTATGCGTTTTATTTTATTTACGATTATTTTCTTCTTAGAAATATATTGCCTCACAGTTTACTTAAAACTGATCAATTGAACGGGTGGGTACTGCTAAAACTGAGAAGTGATTGCAATTCAGAACAGTTATGATAATGTTGTTTAAGACTGGATAGTGTGAAAGTAATTGGTAACTGATATGCATCTCATAATATGTTAAATGCTTTATTGTCATGAATGTGACAAATATTTCACGCTGCCTCACTCCCGTGACGCGTACAAGGCCGTATTCTGCCACATGGCAATATGCTGGTTGATAGATTTCACGAGCCGTACATGATGTCATGGATAACTCTAAGATGTACAGGTTTCCCGGCGAGGTTTTAGTTCTTTGGAACAGCTATAGATAATGTATTTTATTATGAGATCGCGCATAACTTTTTAAAGTTCTAAGGTGCATGTCAGGATTCAAAACCTGGGCATTGGAGAGTAAAATAGTGTTTTTTAAGCCAATATGCTTATTTAACAGTTTTATATTCCGTCTTATAATTAACAAACGGAAATACATACTTAAATAACAACCATTACTTTAACGGCTATTTTACAAGACCTTTTCTATGCCAGATTTTGTTCATCATCATCATTATCAGCCTACTCCCGTCCACTGCTGGAAATAGGTCTTTTAAATGGCACGCCACTGAGATCGATCTTCAGCTCTCCGAATCCAACCACTGCCAGCCTAAGTGGCCACAGTCAGTCGGATTCGGCGGTCTACCGTAACCCGGAAATTCTTAGTACCCCTGCCCCGCCGTTACCATGACTGCCGCCTTGGCCAGCAATAGCGGGGCGACCGGGAACGGGAGCCGTCGTGCGGTGGTTTGTGCCATTGGGGTTTTTGCCCGTAATCACCACGCTGAGCAGCCGGGTTGGCGATCGCAGGGCTTAGCTCCTCGCACCTATAGCGCTACTGCCCGTCACTGGCCTGTGGCATTTACCTAAGCTTAGTCGAATGGTTATAACGCTATTAGTCGGTTGCCAGACTCTCGTTCGCTAACCGGCAGTACCACGTGCAGGTGAGGTTGGCTGGGGCCACTAACATGGAAGTGTGCTCCCTAACATCCGATTTCGATCATCATCATACCATTTTGTAGCAATGCGGAAATGGATTCGATCACCGAGTCGTACAAAATCGGGGTTCCAACTTGAAATTCCCAGTAGTAGCTCGGATTTTAAATTTGTGTCCAGTGTATGGCAAAAGGCTCACCATCTATTCTATGGTGAGACGTAAACTTTTCTCGTGAAACGTAGAACTGTACTACACTTTCCTGCCTACCACGTCAAAGAGATACAGGCATTATGTTACGTTATGATATATTTCTATACAGCTGTTCCTGCTCTGGTGCGTAACCATATTCGTAAACTTTATAAAATAAACATTGCTATGTAGCATTCTGCCATGGCTCCCGCCAATTCAAAAGGAGAAGAGAAACGTGGAGTGTAAAATTAGCACCCATTCAAAGCCGACAAAGCATGGGTCTCACCGGCGTTATTAATTATCATAGATAATAATGACATGCGTCTCGTCGTAGATAGCGCGGCCGTAGATGCCATATAGGCACGGTTGTTAGCTTTAAACTAGGATTTCAGTTCTGAAGCAAATGTCAGCATCGTTATCAGTCTATCTCAGTCCTGTGACCTTTTTCTTACAGGAAATGAAATCCATTGTTATCCGAGCCATTTTAACTGATTGTCTAAGAATAGTAGTCGTTTTTGTTACCAACAAATAAGCGTTATGGTGGGATAGAAATACTGATGAAGAATCGTAGTAATTCTTTTTCATTTTAAATTTTTTTTCCCCCATACAAAACAGTTCCCATGTTCCGTTGAATATATTATCGTTTGTCGTTTGTGCGCGGACGGTTCATAAAGTGGTTTTGGGTAATTCAATTTAACCTTTTAAAACAAAAATTATCTTTCACTGCTGCTAGAACACCTGAAGTTTCCGCACAAAAAACTCTTAATTGGTATAATTACTAAGCTTTAGCATTTTTTCTCGTAAATATAAGAAAATCCGAGTACAAATTGCTCTATTCACTCTTAAATTACTGGACCAAATACAATGAGGATTTTTATGTGAGAAAATGATAATTCTATTTAACAGTATACAATTTTTATTTCGTTTCTAAAATCACGCTATCACGTGATAATAGTTTTGGCGCAATCTCGCATTTGAGGTCGGCCGTTTTATTATAACACTTAAACCTATTTGTTTTTTAGGCAGTAAATAGCTCATCATATTTTCCACGATTTTTCCCTGCGATATAATAACGAAACGGAGGTAAAATATATATATCATCATCATATATCATCAGCCTATCTCTGTCCACTGCTGGACATAGGCCTCCCCCAATGAGCGCCTTGTGCCTATTCATGGGGGGGTTTATGCCCGTAGTCTCCACGCTGGGCATGCGGGTTGGAGATCGCAGGACACAGCTTTTCGCACCGCCGACGCTGCTGCCCGTCGGCGGCCAGGGCACTTAGCCGTGCCTATTTAGGCTGCGCTATACCGCAATCAGCCGGTCGCCAGAGCCTCGCCCGTCATAGAAGGGTGCACAACGTGCAGGTGAGGTTGGCTTGGGCTCCTGAGATGGTGGTTGGAACCTCTTACACCCCTAAAGTAAAGTGTGCAAGCTATAAAACACGTTGCTTTTAAAATAAATAAATATTACTATTTGACCTTAAAGCCTCATAACAATAATCTCGTTTACGCACAATTACAGGGATTAGCAACAAAAGAGGTGTTTGAAAATGTCTACTTAATCATTTGTAAAAACTGCCGATTTTGATAAAGTCCTAGAAGCCATTTTTACGTAAAATATGGGATCACCGAGGGTTTTGCCTCATGACATAAATACGATGAAATATTAGGCCACCGGTAACCAACAAACAAGTTGTGATTACGGTTAGCGGAGTTTTAAATGGAGTACTCGTAACACGCCAAACTCATATCCATTGGGACGTCGAAAATTTATACACTGAAATAGTTCTGATAACTATGTATGTCGTGAAGTGGGCTTTGTATTGATCACCCTTGAAGCGAGGCAATCTGTACAATATTCTATTTACTGATATCTATTCGTATCAAAATTTCAAAGTACCACAAAAAATCAATGTTTAAAGCGAATTATTCCACTACCTTCCTTTTTCTCTCTTATAATACAGATGTCGTTGCTTGTATTTCTGAATCACGGCATCAAAATTTACCGTTCTATCTTTCTCAATCAGCGGAAGAGCTGATTGAGAAAGAACTTCTATTGATTCGGTCATGGTTTCAGCAGGACCCAACAGGATTCAAAATTTGCACTTTCTCCCAGATGATCCAATAGTGTATAGGATCTATTTTGTAACACAAATAGCAAGAGCTACGTTAGAAGAGTTACTTTGCAATAAAAATACATTACAGTGCTACCAGAGCTCCCGAATTTCGTCGGACACCTTGGAAATAATAGCCTCGTTCAAACCGTGCATGGTTTCTCTTAGAATGCATTTACGTGCACTGCGGGACAGGCAGTGTCCTGAGCACAAGGTGTGATGTGAAACATTCCATTATTATCAATCAAAAGCTGTCTTACAATTGTTTGAAATATTATAGTACTCTCATACATAATGTCACGCCTAAGTCCCCATATCTAAGGATACATGTAGGCAGAGACAGGAGATTTTCATCCTTTACGGTCCTGACACCTGACACTTCTTCCGCCTCATAGCCTTTCATGGTTTATATTCAGGAATCGCATGTTTTAATTATTTAAATTATTGTTGTTAAACATTGATAGTCATCGCCTTGTTCTAACTACGATAAGATTTTATTTATGTATTTCGTACGTTAACTATATACATGAAACGAATAATTATATAAGCCCTGTAGGATGTTTGCTTTCTTTAAACACTTATAGAAACATTTATTATAGTATATTGTACAGTATTACTTCATCATCATCATCACCAACTGTACGACCATACTGTGTCACGCCGACAAGTATGCGTTAGCAGAATTAACACATCTAACAAATCTAATAAACGTAAACTTTACGCGTAGTGCAGAAATCCGAAAAACACAATTTGATATATTGGGAGAGTTTATGAACAGTGGATGAAATATGGGCCCATCGGAAACACAAACAAGTGATTAAGGTTCCGTGAGTTTTAAGCGGAGAACTTGTGCGCCGGGCTATTGACGCGCGGTGGGCGCCGGTGTATTGAATGAAATTTAACCCAATTACTGTAATAGACTTCGTGTTTAGACCACGAACTTTAAACTTCATTATATTATCTAGAGTAGCGTAAAAGAAAAAAGACAGAAAGAAATAAAGAATTTGAGATTAAATTTCAAATTGTTTGTATACATAGCTAATAATGTCGTGAAATAGAAATAAAACCGGTTTAATTTACCATTTATGGAAACCAAATAATTAGTAAAATGAACTGTCGACACTATATAAGATCGCTTTGTTTTGAGATATCAGAACCAATTAAAGTTGCTTGTCACTTGAGACTGTTGCGGCTAGCGTAGTGAGTTGCTTAAGCTGGCGACCTGGCTCGGCTCGGCTCGGCTCGGCTTGGTTTAACAGGACTTTACTTTACTGTATTGATATAGCAATCTCAAAAATAAAAGAAATAAATTTAGAGTTGCAATATTCTTTATAAATTAATTACATGTGTGTGTTTTGTTTAATCTGTTTTCGTCATTATAAATTAATTTAAACCAGTGAAATTGTATTTGGAAATAAAAGTGAGAAAAGTTATAATTTTAATTAAAAATTAATATAAAACAGCATTTAATTTAAAATTAAAAAGCTCCTTTCCAGAAAGTTTTTCCCATAGGAGCACCCGTCGACGACTATGTGACACGTGCACAAAATAATTGCGTTCTGATATTTCATGTAAAACTAAAACGCTTATACAGAGTGTTCATTTAGGTATATTTACATGGTGTGTAGGTACTACAGGAAGTACAACTCTGGCTATTCTGCAGTACGTTCACACGACGTTGGTGAGTAGGTAAAGCTAAATATGAGCCGGTACTAGGTGGATACATTTAGAATTTATGAACCGGGGCTTGTGCCCGCCGGGGCAAAGTTTCGTCGGCCAATATTTATAGGGGTACCTATTCAAATTTGTGTATCGATTATGATTTGGAGTACAAATCAACTGTTAATACATAATTGATTTTGTACTATTTTTATAACAAGAGAAATTTTATACTGTACTCAACCTTAAGCTAACCCAACCCAAACATGTGCATTTTAGACGAATCCGTACTTGGCCAGCGTGTCTGCCTATCACCTTTAACACTGGTCACCCGGAGAGGAAACACGTGTCAATCGTTGGCACGATAAAAGTGTTGGTTATAATTGGTTTGTAGAGACTGCAAATGATATTCGTTATTAATCAACACGTTTGTGGAAAGTTTCTAAGCCCTCCTGGGGCCCTGCAATAAGTTAAGGGCTATTATCATTTAACGATAACAATTGCGACCGACAGCTTCTCGCGCTCCCCGACGCCCGAAAATGCCATAGACATTTTTGCTACTAACGATCCAGTATAATTTATCAGACTTATTGATTATTGTTTCTTCGTTCAATAAATAAATAATTAATCAAGTCATGCATTTTATTACTCCCATTCTCCTTTGATTTTTTTACCCTTGTAATCACTAATAGTCTTATCGCGAGAGAGTAGGTACGATTATTATATAAATCGTCGGCATCATCTTCGGTCCATTTGCTTCGCGATAGCACGCGACCGAGCTGACTCTTTAGGTATTCGTTCCTTCTTACTCTTACCTTATACCGTCACTCCGCCGCGTTGGAGGACATCTTAAGTTTATTATTAAGATTTTCTCGAACTGTTATCCATTGCGCGCGACTGCCGATCGGGAGGTGCTGGGTGCAAATCCCGGATTGAGTACTAATGGATTATTCTAATTTAGAATTTCTAGTAGTGACTCGGAGTCTGGATCTGTGCCCGGTGTATGACAATAGACTCACTACCTATTCC
>DWME01010628.1:0-10093 GCA_018244795.1 Parelbella ahira ahira
GGAAAGAAATAATTTGTTACAAACTCCATAATACACTGACAGTGGGAATTGTCAAGTCAAAAATTGACACATCCTGATTGTCACATTTTCGAACGCTATTCAGTAAGCTTGAGCAAGTTATTACCTAGGTACATAATTAGACCTATCGCTTGCAAAACCATATTAGACATTACTGTAATATACAGGATTTAAGCTATTCTTTTTTATATTTCATGTGTGTTATTGCATGCATTGCATTGCATGTTTATTATTATATTAATATTATTTTCAAGCTGTCAGCCGATGTTTGTAATGTAGAAACGCTAATTAGGGTTGTTAATGAAGAAAAAAATGATAGAAGCATTGATTAATTAAGGTTAATACATTTTTATAATATTAAACCAATAAATATCGAATACAATATAACCGTAGTTTTACGGTATCTGATATTAAGATGACCTCGTAGAGAATGCATGGCACTGAGTCCGCCTTTTGTTATGTACCTAGATATCTAAGTGTGCAATAGAGAATAAATAAATAAATATTACCCTAAAGAAAAATATCACAAAGCTGAATATAATCTGTTATCAGTTTAATACCTGAAATGACATTGACAACATGACAAGACGACAGCGCGACGGGACGCAAGAAATTTTGCTCTAAAAATTTTCACTAGTTGTTCCAATTTAGGGTTTAATTGTCTTATTCTTATAAGCCTAGATTGACATTAGCATCCTATATTTTTGTAAAATATATATATATACATACAAGTTAGTTGTATACTTAGTCATGTTAGTTCTACACAGAAATTTATTTTTATGATATACACCACTGTGCAATAAAAAGGCATTTCCTAAGGATTGAGTATATATTATAGGAAATGAACTGGGTTTGGACTTCAATCTAATGATGGCAGACATATATATAGCAGTTGTATGCTCATCTAACATGAACAGGAGCATGGAAGCCCATGCCTTTCTTGTGAAAAAAGGATTCAAAGTCAAATCTTTTGGCACAGGAGAAAAAGTAAAACTGCCTGGAGTGTCTGCTGATCGTCCTAACTGTTATGAATTTGGAATCCCTTATGATGATATTTACAATGATTTGCTTGAGAAAGACAAGACATACTATACTCAGAATGGTCTTTTGCATATGTTGGACAGGAACCGGAGAATAAAACCTTGTCCAGAAAAATTTCAAGTGTCTACAGAGAGATTCGATGTGATTATAACATGTGAAGAAAGGGTTTATGATCAAGTTATAGAATGGTTTTGTTCAAGAAAATCAATTTACAACCAACCAGTTCATGTTGTGAATATTGACATTCAAGATAACCATGAGGAGGCGACTATTGGTGCATTTTTGATTAGCGACATGGTGACAAAGATGGCACAGAGTGATGACTTGGACAATGACCTGGATGAACTGTTGCATGATTTTGAAGCTAAATGTCACAGACCCATATTAAATTCCGTAATGTTTTATTAGTTTCATTTTCACTCTGACATACTTATTATATAAATAGGCAATGTACAACATGATTCAATAAAGTATATTTAGTACACTTGGAATAAGGAATGTTATAGAAAATGAGAAATTGACTAACATGATTGTATTATAGTATTTAAACAAAATAACACTCTAATTTTCATAATTTTATTACATGCATTGTAACTGAGTTCTGATTGTTAAAATGGTGGTCAAATATGTGATGTTTCAGAAAGCTATTATTACTATTGAGGTCCTATTAACTTCCATGTTAAAACTTATTGCAAACTGTGATGGTATATAAATATATTTTAAATGACACAATATTTTAATAGCTATTAAAGTCATTTTGTCCATAAATGTTAAAATTTTCATTGCTCATATGATGTTTCCACAGATCCTTTGTAGTTGATACTATCAGTAATTTTGTATACTTTTTGTAATATTCCAATTTCTATCAATATTATAGGAAACCCTAAGATTATTGTTTGGTTTTACAAGGTTAGGTTTGGTTTTACAAGATTTAGGTTTGGTTGTACAAGGAGGTGGCAAAAAATAGGTCTAGAGTGTGTCTAGAAATTCCTTTAAATATTATTGAATGTTTTTTATCTATACCAACAATTATTCAGTTAATGTTGCCTGTATATCAACTATTACATGATTTGCTGATATTAACTATAATAAGTGATTACAATAATACCTACTGGTAATATTTAACTTCGCTATATTTTGTATAATATAAATGGAATTTAATACAAACGGAAATTTTTCAGAGTATCGTTAGTTTTAAACGTCTTTGTAACGACAATAACGCGAATATTTTACTCCTGATTTGCTAAATGGTAATTAATTACTATTTGGTTTTTAAAATACTAATTTACCGTTTATATAATTGAAATGTACGTAATAGTCGATCGATATTATGCATTTGGTATTTTTAATTATAAGATTGTGTGTAGCCCGTAAGCATGTTATGTGTAGAAATATGCCATTATTTCGATCCTTTATCCCTAGCGGACTGACGTAACGTAAATGTATCAGATGGATATAATTTGCATCCATTGGGTACGTTCCACTAAACGCCGGCAATGCCCTTGTCCACGAACGTAAAAAGTACACAGGAAAGTACACAAGACCGTGAGTGTTGCGTATGTTATACAGTGCGTATTATATTGTCTAGATGGAACGCACATTTTGAGCGCTATATGACGCTCTAAAGCGCTCTCTGACCCACCAATATTTTGTGGACAAAGTGGTCATAATGCGGTCGCGAACAGTGACCTCGACGTCATCTATGGAACATGGTGGAACAATGCTGAGGATTTTACAATCGTTGCGGGCGTATAATGAAACGTACCAATTATGAGATCGCTCAATAATATCAATAGTTTGTTTCAAATTTAGTCTTACAGCTACACTTGCAATCGATACAAAGAGCGGAACCAAACCGCCAAGATTTTTTATAGTACGCATACAAAATTTCTGTTTATATTTGCTGTCATAATTAAGAAACTATAAAAATACCATTTTGAACCATAATATTCATGAATGCATAAAATTTGTATGTATATTTTATTCCATAATGTTCTGTCCAAATATTGTTGTTAATTTTAATACATTATAAATTGATACATAAAGTTAGTTGGCTTACTTGTTGATAATGCTCCATGGTTTCGGACTCTACCGCAATGAAAAGAAAAGCTTTGTGTGATGCTCCACTAATAATAGCAAAACGCTAGCTGAATAAAAGCGAGTGCGAACTTGAAGAGTGGCATAATATATTTTTTGTATACTCGCGTTGCTTTCGGCGCCCGCCCGCTACTAGGGTTTATCGGTATTTTGGCAAAGCTCAAAGTAGCAAACGCGAAAGACGGCGGGCCAGAACTAGGCAACCATAATTATGGAGAGATACCACTCATCGAGTGCTTCGTGAGAGCATGAAATGGTAGCACAATATAAAAAAATATTTTGAATCTATAAACATAGACACACGAGAAAATTTGTATAAAAATAAAGGATTAAAATGCAATTTTGTAGTATTGTATAGTATTCTAATTATATAGTAATTTTACGCAGTGCATTAGGGGGCTATTTTACCTCAGTTGTTTTATGCAATATACTGATGGCATCTACTAGGCATTCGATACTACGCATAGAATATCGCATCAATCAACACTACAATCGAAATGACACTGACAGGTTAGATTTAAAAAAATGAGAAAATGATATTGATGAATTTAACCAAAGTTGTAATGAGATACTGAATAAACCTAAGCGATATACACTTCATTTCGTGAACTTGCTTCGAAGCAAAATGAATAGTATTTTAAAGAACATCTGTATATCAGGTGTTAGAACTCATATTGCCAATTTACACACAACTAGTGGTTCCTTGGCATGGGCAAAACAGCGCATACCAAAAAATTTTTTAGAAAACAATAAAGTAATTTATCCGCCTCAACAAGATGGTGATGAAAGACGACCTGCTGTGAGTATAGTTTATTGCATGCACTCCAAAAGCATCAAGCGTTTTATAGGTTATTAATTTGCCTACTCACCTTTTACCTGGTTATATGTATATTTGCCTATTCACCTTTGCCGGAATTACTACATTGTACCTGCTATTAATAGGCCGCACTTTATTTACTTATCTTCAAATTTGTGTAACAAAATTCCACCACCCTTATTATTATTAATATAGTAGCAACAACATTGTTATAATGATTTACTACTAGTACATATAATAATAAGCTATTATGTGCTGAAATTAAATTATTTAAGAAACATAACTAAAACAGTCAATTTATATAGTGGATATTATTTATTAAACATATTTTCTAAATAATTTATTTTCCAGTTTGTTTGCCATCAAAAAACAAATTTTAAGTACAGTACAGAGAAACTTTGGTACATAGCAAGTTTTGTGAGAGGAATGACTGTAGATGAGGCTGTTAAGCAATTGAGTTTTGTGCACAAGAAGGGTGCTGGGTTCGTGAAAGAAGCTATTCTTGAAGCACAGGAAATAGCAGTTAAACAACACCATGTTGAGTTCAAAAGCAATTTATGGATATGTAAGTGAATTTTTCAACTATGTTTTTTAAAGAGCTGTCATATGTACCTGCAAATAAATATATTATAAAAAAAGAAAAGGTCACGTAATCCATATTATTAAGAATATCTTTAAAAATCCACTTGATAAAAATAAACACCAATTGTGTTGCTCCTCACATAGCATTTGTTGCATTAGCTATTTGTTATTATTATTCTTTACACCTCATCCTTTGATACACATTTTGGAACAATACTTCACAAGGAATTATGAATTTGGATGATTTTAAAATATACCCTTAGATTTCAAATAGTTCACATGAACTTTCTCTTAATTTTATTTTTTAAAACTTTTTATATATATAGTAGGTCAATTACCACAAACTGGTGGGTTTTGTGGAACTATGTGAAACAGCTTTATTTTATCTTAAATATTAATGTGTAACAAAAACTGGTCAATCCTTATTTTAAAAAAACTTACAATATTTTAGCTCAATCCTTTTGTGGCAAAGGAATGACGATAAAAGGTATAAGAAGACATGCTCGAGGCAGATTGGGTGAGGTCCGTTATCAATACAGTCATTACTTTGTAACGCTTGAAGAAGGAAAACCGCCTAAAGATTACTACAGGAGGAACCTGCTAACATCTGAACAGCAATTACAAAATTGGTTAGATCAAATGAGAAAAAGGAAAATTATTAATTCTTACTAATTACTGATTAAATGTAGTCGTCAAAGTAACTGTAATATAGTGTTCCATTATGAATCATGTATTTGATTGTTCTGACCTACTCAGCTAACCTTTTGACTGTTGATTATTATAAACCTACATATATGTCCTCATTATAGGTATGTGTTTATTGCTATTATCACCAGTAGTGTATGTTTTATTTAAACATGTGTGATCCCTAAACTGCATAAAAAATGCACATTTAGTGGCTGGTTTACACAACATTCAATAATATGTTATCAGATATGCTGCAAAACCTGGCTGATAACCTATATAGCTTGTTAAAAACTTCTTCAAAATAAATGTTAGCACTGTATATGCCAAAAGAGATAAAACCTTAAAGAAAAAAATAAAGCCTTGAAAGAGATAAAGCCTTAACCAAAACAAGAGTGACTATTTCAAAGCTCTATTGATCATTATCCAGCTACTCATCAAATTAAATTCCACAAGCTGAAAAATGATGGTTATGAGAGTTGCCAAGCTCATTAAACACTGCTGGTGTGTCACTTAGCAGTTTTTTCTGAGTGGTAATGAACATATGTCTTTGTGCATAGAATGGGACATGATCCAGAGTGGAGCAGTCCTTAAATTTTTTAGACAATTTTACAATGGAACAATTTAATAATGAAATATAAAAAATAAAGAAACACTACTGTAGATGAAACTATCTATGTACCATTAAGAAAAAAGCTGCTCTAATAAAGTGATGTTCCAAATGTACCTTAACATACAGAAGTGTATACATAGCTAATGAACATTATCTAAACTCGTAGTTTATTCATAAAATACATGGCCATCTGATTTTAAGTAACCAGATAGCTGATAAATGTACATATGTATTTATATGTTTTAGTACTTACACAGTCAAATAGATCATTTAATACCCAGACACATGGTGATTACAAAAAACCCAAAACCTTCCTCTATCATCCAGTCAACAGTTCAGTTTAACAGTACCAGACTCCCCATACTTATAGCTACTCTTTATTCAATTCATGGATTCGTTCCCTGATATTCAAAATAACTTACATTAAATATGAAAGGCCTTTGAGCTAACCATAGGCCACTCTTACAGAAGGCCATGTTGAATGTTTCAGCCAACATCACCTAAACTGATGTTACTGAGCTGAACTGTTGTAAATGATACAATGAGATTTTAAACCAAGTAAGAAAAACATATTTATATGTATATGCTGATTAAATTTTCTGTTTGGAAAATCCTGGTTAAGGTATTCTATGTTAAACTACTTTTTATAATTATGTTGAAATGTTAACTGCCTCGTTGATTGAGTGGTTGCAAGCGCGACTGACTGCCGATCGAGAGGTCCTGGGTTCAAATCCCAAGTTGGGTGCTATTAGATTTGTTTAATTTAAAATTTCTAGCAGTGACTAGGAGGCTGGATCTGTGTCTGCTGTATGGCAATAGGCTCACCACCTATTCCATGGGACTAAATGTAACTGGTGAAACATGGGAGTGTACTACACTCCGCTGCCTACCGCTTCGGGAATTCAGTGGTGATATTACGTTTTTTTTAAAGGTTGTTGGTAATAATACAAAGAGATTTATTAAAATATGAAGTATAATACTTTGTATGTGTAAAAATAAAATACATTATCTTATTATGACATTCTCAATTGTAGACTTAGCACTTGTAACCTAAGAATATATCAATTATAACTTTTCCCTATTTAAGTACAAAATATACTATTAGGCATGGTATTATTCACAATTGTATGTAAAATATGTCTTTAAAAATTTATACACTCAGGGATGTTCGAGTAGATTTCTTTTTTGGTTCATAACCATACAAAAATATAGAACCTATCACTAATATAGTGCCTAATGCAAATTGTACTGTCAAATGGAAGTCAAATATATAAATAGATGCTATACAAGATATTATTATTGCGACAGAAGTAGCAAAACCTTTCAAAATGTTATCTGCATATTTAACTACAACTGCAACTATAAGTCCACCTGCGGCTTGTAATAAAACTAAGTACCAGACGAAACCATCGAATCCTTTCAATAAATCCCTCATTGAGCCTTTAGAGTTTATTAAGTAGGTTACTGTACCAATTGGCAATGAGAGTAAACTCAGCTGCACATTCCTCATCCAAACCTGGAACAATTATATCACATAACTTAATTTAAAAAAGTAACAGTAACAGGACTGTTGGCCACCCTCCTAAGAGATGGTCTGACGGCTTGAAGAAGATTGCAGGAAGGTGCTGGATTCGGAAGGCCCAGGACAGGACCGGACGGAGTGGCGCCGATTAGGGGAGGCCTATGTCTAGCAGTGGACATTTAGAGGCTGATGATGATGATTTAGTTCAAGTCATCTTAATCATGTAAATATAAAAATGTTAATGACCATAATGATACTTTTTATTTGGGCTAAAAATTTACAATGAATTGGGTTCTCATGAATTCCGATAATATGATTAACTGAATATTCAATAATTATCTAAATTCATCTACTGTCTTTTACAATTATAGTAACACTAAACCAAATATCGTTATAATCATAAATCGCTACATAAAACGAAATCATGATGAAAATTTCATTCAAAAGTTTTCATAATCATCATTTTTTGTATTTAATGATAACAGTACAAGACAATGAAAAACAAATGAGAAACACTTACAGATACATCAGATTCTTTGAGCACCTTTTCAAAATAGATTCCTGCAAAGCCAGATATAAAACATGCTGCTAATGCTGCACTAAATCCTATCAATCTGGATTGTTGTTGCAAATTGGATGAACTACTTTTCTCTGTTGTCGATGATAGTTGCACAAGAGCTACTCCTGCAGCTAGTAAGCCCAAGGCACACCACTGCCATTTTTTTAATCTTCTCTTTAATACTAATACAGCAAAGAATGCTGTCGTTAATAATTTCAGTTGGTATGTAACCTGAAATATTTTTAAGAGTAAGAACCAACCACATTAAATAACTTAAGAAATATTTCTTCTTTTGAATATAAAATTTATGGTTATTTGTATCAAGTAAAGAAATACAATTTATTATTCAAACATAACACTTGATTAATCATATTATTTAATGGATTTTTACAAATAATTTTAATACATGCATATTACCTGATATGTTGCTGCGTCTAAATTCGATGCTGATACATACAGCAAATTATTCTGTATTATGTACAAACATGATGGGATAGATACACGGAGTGTATCCTTCACATTTAATATAACAGTAGTGTACATGGAAATGGCACCTGTTTTAATACTGCTTGATTCACTCATAACTAAGCCAATGCATATTATTAACTTGAAAACCTCAGACATTAAAACAGCTAAAAATAAATAAACCAGTATCTATATGTATCATCAAACATGTCAATTTATACATCATATTGCTTTGATATTTAATGTGACTTTACATTATAAAATGTTTTAGCTTGTTTTAGAAATTAACTGTCTCCATGCAATCTATAGCAACCAATTATTACATACATGTATTATACAGTTCTATAGTCTTTATTAATTTATAAGTCATCATGGCAATCTCACCTGCTGCAGAAGAAAACATAACAACATCCCTCGTTCGTGCATATCTCATACTCAGACCTAATATGGCATTTTGTAAAGTTAATATCGCTAGGCTAACATATTTTATATAACCTGAAAATAAATCGCAAATATTACTTGTAATCGTTAATCATATCTTGTTCAGATTTGATTACATGTAGATTACTTGCTTCAAACACAGGAACTTTACAAGGCCAGTATTATCTTAATTAAAAATATTTGTAAATGTGGTACCTAATTTTGCTCGCTTAGCTGGTAAGTAGGTTTGTGAACGTCGACTATCACCGTCCATATTTTCTGTATTTAATTGGGTCTTAGCTCCCGCAGATTCTTCCTCCAATTGAATATCTTCACTAACCGGTTCTTCAGCTGGTGGTTTCCGATTATCTGTTGACGACATGTATGGTGGTTCCTATGCAAATATGTGTGATCAGCACGGATTCTGATTAAGCAATGCTGATGTTCTCTCATAAATTAATTAAATTCATTAACAATTCATACAACACCTTCTATATATATTTAAGACATTTACAAAATATCTGCCTAGATTAGACTTACCTATTAAGAATTTGAACATATATTTAAACGTATTTTGCCGGTAAAATAAATATTTTGTTGTGAAAACTTGACGTTGCCAAATATACGGTAAACAAATAGTTGAATGTTCGACGTCGTCGTGCCGTCGTGTCCATCGGAATCTTGGCTATTGAACTTTTGACATTTCACGTTTTTTTCTTCCTATTTTATAGTCTGTACACTATATAAAAATTTGCAGCCCTGGATTCCAATTCTTGGACAACATTTTTTTTTCGGTAACCGATTGGTAATAACTCATTATGTTTATAGATATTTGTCTATTAGACACCAGGCAAATATTTAGCTCAATTGACTATTCGTTCTATAGGGCTTAATATATGATTTTATACTTTTATGTGTTTGTTTCTCTAAAAAATGTCAAAATTCCAGACTTTAAAATTTAATATTTTTAAAACCCACTAATACACCTCTTCATAATATTGACACTGACGGTAGGGCTAGTCCACAAATTTAAGGTCGCGCAGCGGGCGATGGAGCGAGCTATGCTAGGTGTCTCTCTCACGGATAAAATCAGAAATGAGACTATCCGACATAGCTCATAGAATAAGCGGGCTAAAATGGCAGTGGGCTGGCCATATCTCTCGTAGGACCGATGGCCGCTGGAGCAGACGAGTCATAAAGTGGAGACCGCGTCTCGGTAAGCGTAGCGTAGGACGACCTCCGACCCGCTGGTCCGATGACATTCGGAGGATCACC
>DWME01010629.1:0-10092 GCA_018244795.1 Parelbella ahira ahira
TTCGCCGCTTCTTCTCCATAGCGAGATATCTTCCGAAGCGGTGGTAGTTTCATTTTGACGTGCAAAAAGTGTTCTATGGAACCAATTTTGAATAAATGACATTTGAATTTGAATTTCAATTTGAATTTGTCTTGTTCCAATCTCCTCAGCAATACTCCGTTGAGTAGCCGCAGCTTGGAGCATGCCTACTGCCCTTAGCATTTATTCTCTCGTTAAATGGCGTCGCTGCCTGATGCACACAATAGGTATAACTCGAGATTAATCGATAACTTGTTATAAAACTTAGATTTGACACAAAAAAACATCCCGATATTGCTGTAGGTAAACGAAACTTTCGGACTTCGCTACCATTATGCCGCGTAAATTTTTATTTATTTTATTCAAATTTAGAATCGTCCAAAAAGGTTTACAAAATAGTCTTCCATCAAAAGATTTTAAAACTGGTCAGTATTTTTTGAACCTAAGAACTTTATACAATATAACCCTAGACGGCGTTGATGTGGTTATATGCAGTATTACAGAAGTCACTGTTTATAAGAATTGAGTTGTCGCAATTTTTGTATTTTGAGTTTTTGTATTTAATGAAAGTAAATGTTTATTAAATAGGTACAAAATCATCATTTTCTGATAAAATTCCTAATATTTTATCTTTTCATTATGCCGTTTTTAGTTCCTGTCGTAATCTGATCTTTTATGCCTATAACTTACTTGTACAAAATAATTTCAATGTTTCACATCTGCCAGTCGTTCCGCGACGGCACTTTTTTACTCGCAGCTCGAGCTTTAAACATCATAAACAAGTATTTGTGATTGTTTACTTAATAGAGGTTCAAACCTTAAAAACGCTTGTTTAATTATTTGGCAGTGGTTAGCGAGCACCGCAGCGCTCATATCGTTCGTGAACGTGTTCGGTGGGTTTTTGGTCACTCAGAGGATGCTGGATATGTTTAAGAGGTGAGCAAAGGTCCACGTATACTTGGATATACGGTTTATATTTACTTAAATCCATTATCCGTCGAATATTGCTCTAATTAATATAAGTAATATACGGTAACTGGAGCGAGTTATGAAAACAATCTATGAAACGGTGAAACAATTGTTACTTTAATAATTTGTGTTTTGATCTGAAGAGTGATGTTTCCGGTCCAGGTGTGTATTGTAGGCGATCAATTCAATCCTCAGGAGTAGCGACACGCCTGTGACCAACTTCTAATAGGACAGGACTAATTACACTATTAACTGCACTCTCGGCAACCAGTATTAACAGGACTAACGACACTAACGGTCTGTTCCTGTTACCCTGTCACCAACTTGACTCAATTACTACAGACCTCGTTAACAACTTGTACGGCCACTAGTGCCCGCTTCCTGCTCGGTTAGTACTCTTTTCGATTAAAAAACGGCGCGACGCACATTCCTGGAGAAGTATGGTCCGACAGAGGGCGGACCACGTTGATGATACATATACAAGAATAAAAAAGTTGAACGTTGAAAGTATGGTGCGCCTTGGGGAAGGTATAGGTCCAGCGGTGGGGTGATGCCGGCTGATGATAATCACAACTTGTATTCTGACTTGACCCAGACCTGGCGATCCTCCAGAATATGGATACTTATATGCTATCCCGGCGGCGGCTCTGCTGGCAGGATACATCACAACCGCAATGCAGGTGCGCTATTACATACATTATATGTGCACTTACGTTTTTGTATAGCTACTCTCACGCACACGTATGTATAATATTATCTATTATCTCACCACCTATTCCATGGGACTTAAACGTAACTGGTGAAGCATAAGATTGTAACCCCTCTGCCTACCTCTTCGGGGATAACAGGCTTGATGATACGTTTACATGCCGTGGCGCGCGGGGCTCCGCTCTGCAACCCTTACTTTAGCCATATATACTAAAATTAAACCAAAATCCTTTCTAATGTTTATGTGATAGTATTAGAATACATCTATAGAACTGCCTCGCTGATCGAGTAGTTGTTGAATGCGCGATTATTGAGCGACAGCTCTTGGGTTCGATTCCCGAGTACTATTGAGTTTTTCTAACTAGGCGTTCCCGTCGCTATCCGGAATTTGGATTTAGGCCCGGTGTATGACAACAGGCTCACCCCTTATTTCATGGTCGGACGTTTAACGTAACTAGCTTAAACGTGGGAATGTACTGCATTCCTCTGTCTACTCCTTAGGGGAGATGCAGCCGTTATGTCACGTGTGACGTATATGTACTAGAATACATAAAACATTGAATGAAACTCACAACGGCCGACGAACAGTGTAGCTTAATATGAAGTACTTTGAGACAGCAGCCTATATTATTTACTATACAAATATATTTAATTTTATCAACAGGGATATCCCGAAGTTCATCAAATGGCTTACTTAGCGTCATCGCTGTGCTGCGTTGGAGCGTTAGCAGGACTCAGTTCGCAGACCACGGCACGGAAAGGAAATTATCTCGGCATGGTAACTTGACTTGCATGTTATTACTGTTGTGGTAATAACATGTAACAGGAAAATAAAACTCGTGAGCACAAACATGCTCAGTGTTCATATTTTATATTGATTGTAAATTTGTACATAGCAACCGATGATTAGAAAAGGCATCCATAAAGCTAAGACGTCGCTCCAGACTCAGCCCGAGGCGGCCCGCTCATCGTAATCTTGATGGCTATAGTTTCAATCTATCGACCATTGTAAAAACTTTGAGACAGCGTCGACCGGTAAAATGCTTCCTGCATTCGGCTACTAATTCAAAGAGATTTTGAAATTCATTTCCTTACGTCATTCCGTACTTTTTCCTTTAATTTTGCGCATAAACTGCGATCGGCCAGTGCAGCGGGCACGTTACGGTCCACGAGCGTGCACTCCCCGACCGCGACGTTCGCTTCGAAGGCTAAACGAACGTCCGAGGCACTTCGGACACGATCGAACCGACGAGGTCCCTCGGGTTTCAGCTCGTCGGGTATTGATGATTCTTTAGTAATATGAGGTTGCGAGCGGGCCAAGGGCGGAGGCGTAAAGGGCGCCCGTAGCGCAGAGAGATGAGACAGAGTGGTGGGGGTTGGGGCGCGCAGACGGGCGTGGCGGGCGGCGTGGCGGCGACGCTGGGCGCGCTGGCGCCGCCCGCCGCCGTGCTGGCGCAGATGGCGGCCGTGGCGGCGGCGGGCGGCCTGCTGGGCGCCACCATCGCTAAGAAGATCGAGATCACCGACCTGCCGCAGCTCGTGGCCGGCTTCCACAGGTACGTCGCTCGATTTTAGGTCGTCGCTTGCTACGTTTAATCGTATTTTTAAAAATATCAGCGACATTTATGTTATGCAGCTATATATAAGGACATCCATCGCACCGTGTCGGGACGCAGGGGGGTCCGAATAGGACGCTGATACCGTCAAAATATAGCCTTCTTTGATGTCCGTGGCGCTCGATAATTTTATCATTCGTGAAATCACCCTTTGTGAGCCGTTTGGATACTTGAGACGGGCTCTCGTGGACGAGCCGCGGGCCGCACGCAGTCCTCCTTTAAAATATTAGAAATCCTCAAAAACTCCCAAGTCTACAGGAGATAATAAAG
This sequence comes from Parelbella ahira ahira, assembly GCA_018244795.1. NCBI lineage: Eukaryota > Metazoa > Arthropoda > Insecta > Lepidoptera > Hesperiidae > Parelbella > Parelbella ahira. Next base: position 3,582 of record DWME01010629.1, read on the forward strand.
GTCATTACCGTTTGAAAAGTAAAGTTTCGTCATCTGTCCGCTTACCTGAAGAGGAAATCAAAAAAATCAAGTTAAAGTCAAAGAGACGAAAGTCGGAACAAAAATGTGGTGCACAGTGAAGTTGAAATTGGATCTATTAGACAATCGACCCCCTAGTCTCTCATACACATAGGTAACAATCGGAAATTTTTGCATTAATGATTTACCTGACGAGTTCCCTTTAATTAAAAGGCTGCCTCGTTACTACGGGATCCTTCGTTGACCGCTCTTAACTACACTATTTTTTATTTATGTTTCGTAAACAGACAGTCTCTTTACACCATTTTGTTTACAGCCTTGTGGGATTGGCAGCGGTCCTGACGTGCGTGGCCACCTACATGCACGACTTCCCCGCCATGGCGCTGGACCCCACTGCCGCCACGCTCAAGACCTCTCTGTTCCTAGGAACATACATCGGTGGCATTACTTTCACGTATGTTATTGCTAAGACAATTAAAAATCCGAGAACAACGGAGGTGCCCAACTTTTGTATATGTTAGTAAATGTATAAACGTTGTCAACTGGGAATGCATATAAACTATATAATAAAAACGTACGTAACATCACGCCTGTTATCCCCGATGGGGTAGGCAGAGGAGTGTAGTACACTCCCATGTTTCACCAGTTACGTTTACGTCCATCCAATAGATGGTGAGCCTATTGCCATACTATATAATCACCTCTAAAATTGTATGCTGCAATGCAACAAAGAATTTCCAACCAGTGTTCCTACCTTGATGTATGCTGCTGAACGTGAACGCTCACAGTTCGTCGATGTATTCATCGCATGCTAACGCGCCATCTTGACAGCTAGTACACCAGTTCAAAGCCACTTAAGAAGCTACAGAGTCTCTGTGAAGAGTAGGGTCAGAAATTGGTCAAAGGATTGGCTAACTGAATTGGCGAAGGCCTGGACACATCTGTCGAAGAACTGACAACCGGTGGAGAAGGCGCGTTCTGGAGGGGGGACCGTGACTCGGCAAACGTAATCTAGAACACCCTCCGGCTCGATGTGATGGCGGGCTGCGAAAAGCTGCAAGGGGATGTTTGATGCGACAAGTCGAGGACAAGACTCAATGACGCTGATTGGGGAAAGCCTATGTCCAGCAGTGGACTGAAATAGGCCGTTGATGCTGATGAAGACAACTAGCAATTAATTAATTTTATTAGCAATAATGGATTCAACTAAACTAAGGACACGTTCCGCCATATGATACATCTCTATGTAAATCAGAAATAGTTAATGGCATTTGTCTTTCTCGTGACAGCGGATCCCTCGTAGCGTACGGCAAGCTACAGGGTGTTCTATCCTCTGCACCTCTGTTGCTACCCGGTCGGCACGCTATTAATGCGGGTCTGCTGCTGGGCTCCTTGGGGTGCGGGGGTGCCCTGTTGGCGTTCCCTGATGCTCCTGGCCTTCCGCTCCTGTCCACTGCCGCGCTACTCTCTGGCATTCAGGGGCTCACGCTCACAGCTGCTATTGGAGGTTACAATCAAAAAATTTATTTCCCGGCTCGCTTGTCCTTCTCGTTGCTGGCCGTCGTCGCTTGGTAGCAGAAACTGTGCTCGCGGAGCAGATTTGCACGTTTTCATCTTCTACAGTAAAATATGTAGCTAGGTTAAAAAATTCAATCTGTTAAAAACAAAAGTTTTCCTCTTGAAACGGTTAGATTTTATTTGAATGATGTCCTACATCTGGAAACTTAACCATTTTAAACTGTCGAACGTGAGCGTGCAGTGAGCGTGCAGTGAGAGTGCAGTGAGCGCGTTGTGCAGGCGCGGACATGCCGGTGGTGATCACGGTGCTCAACAGCTACTCGGGCTGGGCGCTGTGCGCCGAGGGCTTCATGCTCAACAACTCGCTCATGACCGTCGTGGGCGCGCTCATCGGCAGCTCCGGCGCCATTCTCTCCTACATCATGTGCAAGGTTACATCTACACTCCAAATTTCAATTTACAAGGTCAGGTCAAAGAGTTATCGGATTGACAGGGAAGAAAAATGAAATGAAACATGAAACTATTTTTCGTTTTCAATATATTCACCCTTACCTACATTAATGCATTCTCAGATTTTTTATATAACTTATTTATACGATCAAAAAAAAATTTGTTTTGGCCGTCAAAATCGGCGACTTGACTTCATCATCGTCGTAATCTTCTTTTCCAGGCAGCCCTTTTTTTCATTTTTGAGAATATATAATAATCGCTGAGGGCCAGGCGCGGGCTGCGGGGTGGGAGACGCAGCAGTTCAAAGCCGCATCGCTGAATGGCAGCCGTCGCAACATTGCTTGTGTGCACGGGCGCATTGTCGTGCAAAAGGAGTGGCAATTTTTTGGCCGAAATTCAAACTAAGGCCGAAACTAGATTTATGAACCAAGTTCCATCCCCAGTCACAATTCGGGCCATAACTGCCTCCCTTTGGTCTCCACAGCGGTCCAAAATCTCGCGATAACTGTCGACGCGCTCTCGTTTCTGAGGCGGTCGGTGTGAGCATTCTCGGGACCCATCTTGAACAGACTTGACTCATACCTAGATGTTGATGTAGGTTATTAAAAATGGTTGTTTCTGATACACCAACTAATGCAAAAACTTGCTAAATGCAAGTGTTTCTTGTTTAATTGGCTATCTTCTAATACAAGTTTCTCAACTTTTTAAATGATTTCCAGCGTAGCGGCTTTAATCAGTCGTCTAGGCCGAGGATCGTCTTCAAATGACTCCCTGCTTTGCTTGAAAAGACTGTGCCACTTTTAAATCATAGTTTTACCAGGAGCGGAGTCTCCGTAAACAGCTAACATCCCTTGAAGAATAGTTTGAGGTGTCTTTCCGTGCTTGGTGAGGAACTTTATGGCGACACGATTTTTGCTAGTTATTAAATCGAAAGCTAATGGCCCGATTAGGTTGAAATTTGGTACACATATGTATATACTAATATTGAGATACTCAATTAGGGCCTGTTCTGTTGAGACACCTTACTCCCCTCCATCGTCGCCATTCCGCGAACTTTTTGACCTTCCCTCGTATGTACGACATTAACGCTACTTTTGTGCATCTACTTCTACTTTTTTATCATTCTTGTGCCACTGCCTTGGCATCATATACATATTCGCGACTCAGCATTGACTCCAGATCGACCTCCGTTCTCGTCCTTAGCTCTCTCGGGCGGGAGCCTGCACGAAAGCTGCGGAACAAGGCGGGGGAAAACATTTCAGGCGTCGTTTTGCGCCCGGAACAGCATTCTTTTAAAATTATGTTTGCTGCTACTCAATATATTTATAACATAAAATACGTTCCGGGCTCCCGCCGCCCTTGATGCCTCTGTAGCACATAAGAAGTAATCGATGGGCCGCGGCAGGCTATGAACCGCTCGCTGCCCAACGTGATCCTGGGCGGGTTCGGCGCGGTGGCGCCGGCGGCGGCGCGTCCGGCCGGCGCGCACTCCGAGCTCTCTGTGGACGGCGCGGCCGAGCTGCTGCACCGCGCCTCCTCCATCATCATCACGCCGGGTACGTTTCTCTTGTCTACCTGCCCGTCTGTCCTAGTGCCCGCCCGCCGCCGGCCCTCTCCGGGGCGGCTTCGAGTTCTGTTAAACGTTCTCCCGCTGTGCCGACTTTCCCGTCCTGGACGGTGGGGTATAAAATGTGCCGAACTTTATTTTGTTCTGTTGTATGATGGTAGTATATCTTATTTTTCGTAGGTTACGGTCTGTGCGTAGCTAAAGCTCAGTACCCGATTGCCGAGCTAGTAGACTTGCTGAAGGGAATTGGGAAAAAGGTTCGCTTCGCCATTCATCCTGTGGCAGGTTAGTGTTTCTTATTTTGCGTATGTACCTAGACACTATTGTATGAAAATGTAATAGTCTATTTGAAATTTACTGCTCAGCTGACAGAGGCATGAAATAGTCACCACTTAACAGGTAGAAATCCCGAGGTAGTACGAGCGAGCATGACAGCAACATAATCGCTCACGTGGATCTTAGGCAAGGGAGACTTAATTCAAAAACTAGCAGTTATGGAAGTATAAAACAAGTGTTGTTTGTTACTTATATGTTTTATCTCACGGGCACAACACTGCGCGCACCAGAGTCTAGAATAACGACAACGTGGCCTTCACATAATATTTCTCATTTGTGCGAGAAGTGGGTTTCGGAGAGTTTCTCCGCTATGGTAAATGTGAGTGGTAGTGTGAAAGATAGGGTGGAGGAGCTATGTGCCTTGTTAGATGAAAGAAGCATTGATGTAATGGATAGGTATAGAACGTGGCGGGGCTACGAAAATATATTTTGGGCATGTTCCACGACGAAAGAATAAATCGTTGTGTCACGAACATTGTGTTATCTGACCAAAAACGCAAAAGTCCATTCAAACCGCATAGAGGCGGAAGAGGTCTATGACAGAGAAATGCATTGTAGGCAATCATCATCATCATCATCATTACCATCATCAGCCTACTTCTGTCCACTGTTGGACATAGGCTTCTCCAATGCCACGCCACTGCGCTCGATCTTAGTTTTTCGCATCCAACCACTGCTAGCAGCTTTGCGGATATCGTCGCTCCGCCTAGCTGGAAGGCGTCCTACGCTACGTTTGCCAAGTCGCGGTCTCCACTCCAGAACACGTCTGCTCCAACGGCTATCGGTTCTGCGACAGATGTGACCAGTCCACTGCCACTTTAGCTTCCTAATCCTATGGGCTATGTCGATAACATTGGTTCTCTGTGGGATCGCCTCATTTTTGATGCGATCCTGCAGAGAGACAATATTTATAGGCAATATTTCATATATATGGGTAGGCACCAACCTGATACAGACTCTCAAGTCGCTTTGTGTGGCGTCCAGCGTTTGTGTTAGCGTGCATATCTCAAATGGTTTAACATCGTAAAAGGCGTCAGGCAAGAATAGTTTAAGAATAAAGAAGGCACCAGATAGAAATTCTTAATCTTCACCCAATCCTATGAGTAATAGGCGTGACAATGTGTATATGTATGAATATTAATGACAACTAATGATTGCAGGTCGGATGCCTGGACAATTAAATGTGCTGCTGGCCGAGGCCGGAGTACCATATGACGACGTATTCGAAATGGAAGAAATCAACGACGAATTCCCTGAAACCGACCTCGTTTTGGTTATTGGTAATGATGACAATGATGTAGTAGATCGCGGAGATCACTTAGTGTCTAGGAACAAAGCGCGATGCTTGGTGACTACAGTATCACTTCATATATGTATTTGACTATTGACAGCGTGTCAATAATCGGAGGTCTAATGTTGTGCATATCACGCAAAACTACCGTAAAGAGTTCGGTCAAATTTTTTGATTCTTGATTATAAATAAATTAATGAATACCCTCAAAAACAAAAAAAAAAAAAACAAATTCTTAAACACTTGATTCTTATCTAAAAACAATTACGATGCGAGGGGGCGCTTTTAAGTTCGCGGAATGGCGGGTTGGAGGGGGGACAGCAGACTCGTTAAGGGCGGTACATGTTTAGTGACTCATAATTAGTATAAATATAAAGTTTTGTCACTTTTGTATCATTAGTTTTAAAACTATCGACGATTAAACAACTCAACCCGGAAGAAAATTTGAAGTATGGAGAAAATCGAGTATCGCACCGTTATAAAGTTCCATAAGTGCAAAACATAATGTAAGAGACGTCATCGGTTTACGGGGCTCTTGTCCTGGAAAACGATGGCTTACAAGTGGCACAACCTGTTTAGGCAAGGCAGAGATTCATTTGAAGACGACCCACGACCAGGACGGTCTGTTGAGGTGACCACTCCGGAAATTGTAGTGAAAGTCGAAAAATTAGTATTGGAAGATGCTCGACTAAAGAAACAGCTTACAGAAATGGTTGGAGTATCGGATACAACCATTTTTAAAATTCGGTCTGACTAAGATCAGCGCGCGGTGGGTGCCGAGAATGCGCACGCCGCCGCAAAAACAACAGCCTGCCGAATGTTCCCGACCGTTTTTGGACCTCTGCGGAGAATACAAGGATATTGTACTGAATCGAATTGTTACTGGAGATGAAGCCTGGGTTCACCATTATGAACCTGAGTCTAAACAAGACTCCATGCAGTGGCATAAAAAGGGTGCACCACTTCCTAAGAAGTTTAAGGTGTCACAATCGGTCGGAAAACTCATGGCGACAGTCTTTTGGGAATCAGAAGGAATTTGGTTAATGGATAATAAAGATAAAGGTAAAGGTCTGTAACCGGAGAATATTATGCAGCTAACAATCTTGGAGCGGTTAACAGAAGCCATCAAAAAAGAAGAGGAAAATTAAGCAGAGGTGTCCTGCAATTGCACCACAATGCGCCCGTACACAAGAGCCGTATTGCACTGGCTGTCCTGCGTAAGGCCGGTTTTAATATTTTAAATCACTCACCGTGTAGTCCAAACCTGGCTCCGAGTGATTGTTATCCTTTTCCAAAAATAAAAAAAGAGCTTCGTGGAATAAAGTTTTCCA
>DWME01010630.1:0-10091 GCA_018244795.1 Parelbella ahira ahira
ATACTACGCCTGTAATACCCGCAAGGGTAGGCAGAGAAGTGTAGCACACTTCCACGTTTCACCAGTAACATTTACGTCCCATGGAATAGGTGGTGAGCCTATTGCCATACACCGGCATGGATCCAGACTCCGAGTCACTACTGTAAATTCTAAATTTAAAAAATCTAATAGTACCCGACCCGGGATTTGAACCCAGGACCCCCGATCGGCAGTCGCGCTTGCAACCACTAGGCCAACGAGGCAGTCCATTTAAAAAAATATATTGTTATTAATTTCTCATTTGCTGTACGATTTCAAACCCGATATGTTACTGACAAGATAACAATATTATCTTGTTATGTACTAGTTGATGCCTGCGGTTTCGTCCCGTGGGAATAACAAACCTTCCCTTCATCCAAAGTGTATATATATTGTATAATAATAAGTAATAAATTACCACCCCATTGACTTCCGGTAAAGTCGGTGCAGTAGTTTTTACCTAACGAGCGAACAAACACAATGAAACAAAAATAGGGTTTTCTTGCCTACATACAGCTATTGCATTTTTACATACAGTTGTATTGTTATAATAAATCGCAATAATAATCAATAGCATTACTGAAAATATATAATAATACCACCTTCATGACAGGTAGGCAATAAAGTAAAAATGAAATTCCATTCTTTTCATATAATTAGTGAACGAATAGACAGCAATTACAAATGCCGTTATTATACACTTTTGAAATCAAATTGATTAGCAGAATCAAACCTATTCATTGTAGTTAGTTTAGAAATAAGACTATTAATAAGTTACAATCGATAATAGGACTGTTAATATAGGTGTTTCTTAAATTGAATATGACGAGGTAGACTTAAATGTAATGCATTTTAACAATGTCGACAACGTCCTGAACGAAGGTCAAGTCAAGGGCAACTGTAATAGACGAGTATGTATGAATTTTTTATGAAAGTAGAATTGGCAACAATTGTGTTATGACCGTATTCGGGAAGATCGTTAATTCTTGCCTACCCTTGTGAGTAATAGGCGTAACGGTATATACCTATCGCGTGTTTGTTAACTTGACCCATTTATTATGTTGTAATATCTGATATTAACAACGCGTCTAAAGCATATTTCGTGTACTAACGCGGTACTATCAACAGCAAACGCCAATAAACTTGACTTGTTTTATCATTTCTTTTTTTGCTGCCCTTATCACGCCAACGCACCCAACGTCTTTGACCCGCGTTACGTCACAACAAACAGAATCGATTAGATATTGTAATTATTTTTAGGTACATATGTCTGCAACATGCGCGCGCGCGCTCTCGTATAATGGAGGACATTTTAGTCGTAAAATGTTACAGTAACAATAATTGGTGTGAATCCGCGCGTATTGCGAACTATTCACGACTTGTGTTTGTCGTGAACTATGTTTACACAATAAATAGCTTTATGATAAGTGTATTTACATTAACGGTGCATTTACTGTGAGGCGCGCTTATTACCTATGTTTTGTATTGATAACTTTGCAGTTTCCCGCCGTGAACGCTCGTCGCTGTCTATCACGCCTGACAGTTTCTCTTTTTAAACTTCTGTGTGGCGTTTGTTTTCTTTTGGGTGTTTATTATTGCGGCCATAGTGTCCGGTGTACGGTATCAATTCGGAACTGTTATGTTCTAATAAAAATAAACTATCATTTTTGGACGATACTTTAGTTTTTTTCGATTGACAATTGTTGTGCAAGATGGGCATTTTTTCGTACGTATACAGATTAATTGTAAAGAAGATTAACATTGTTAAATGAATAATAGAACGTGAGTTGAATATAACGTTAGGAAGTGTACTTCTAATTGGAATTTTGAGACATTGATAACTTTGAGTGAGCATAGAACTTATTTAACATTTTTTGACTTGTGAAATACTTAGTTTTTAAAAGAAAAGTGAATATTAACTATTTTTGAAAGCATTTTGAAAAACTCGTCTCTAATTTAAACAGTTTCTCATCGGTGGTGTTGTGTTTGTGTTCACTAAAAGCCTACATATGCCATTCTTTCTGTACCAACGTACTTTGAAGAGTCGAAGGGTGCATAATAACGACTGTTGCATGTGCCTATGCGTCTTCTGCTGCGCTCTACGCAGACCGAAGACAACTTGCGAGTCGTGGATCAAAGTTCCGCTTCTGGTGTTAAAAATATACAACTGTTGTCTCTGGTCGTTCAAATTCAGACAGAATTTCGTGACAAAATGAATTGGAAACGTTCAGAAATCGTGGAACGTTCTAGAACGCGCAACCAGTGAATATCGAGATTTGTCATATTCACACAACGTTGAGCGCATCAAGTACGCCTCAGAGGCTATTTTTATAAAGAACACATGATAAGCTAAAGCCCTCAACAATGAAACTATGAGACTGTGTTTGTCGAGGAATTATTATTAATATTACAGGCGGAGATAGATGATTATTTTGTTTGTGCAGCGGTACAGCGGTAATTTCTAAGTATATAACAACCGTCACAGAAAATTTCCCGCGAAAACGCTTTGTCATTTATCGCCCTAAAATTATAATATCCGATGACATCAAATCTATTACACTGTATTGTACAGATATAATTATGTACATGTATGATATACCATGAGAACACATTCGCCCGCTTACGGAGCCAATAACAAAGATTACACGGAAATTATCAATGTACAATATTAACGTATGACATTATTATGTACATTTATTTCGTACGATAAGGAAATTCGATTTGTATCTATAGAGACGTCAATCGCAACGGAATCGCTGAAATATTCCGACGATCGCGCCAATTGACTGTCGGTTGTCGATTTTCGAAATACATACACAAAAAAGATAGAGGATTGGACAGATAATAATGGATTTATCTGTCTTACACTATTCGTACTCGCCGCCATTTTACCCAATGCCGCCATATTTGAGCCGCCCGGTGCTGTATCCGGAGGCGGCGGAGTACATAAACTCCTACTACAACAAGTTGAGATATGATGGTGAGTGTCGATTTTGTTATGTTATCTATGGCAAAAGTATTTTTAGTCTATCTTCGGGTTTCTTTTTTATCTTCCATTTTGACAGTAATCCCTCGCGCGTTCCGCATATTGTTTTACTGTGATTAATTTCCAACTTCTCGTAAGTCGTGTGGATTGAAATTATGTATAACAAAAAATGGATAATAAGAACCAATGTCTAGAAACTAATCAAAATACATATATGTATGTCTAGTATTAAAGGTTATACTAATCGTCACCCATTCAAAACCTAACCGCGCTGCGCTTTGATTTCCTTAAAGGTTTTCGTATGTAGCATACGCAGTACCTACTAGATTGCATTATAAAACTGTCTTACCTACAGTCCTTTAGTGGTCTCAACTCATTTGATTTGTCGTTGTTCCAGTGGTTAGTGATTCTGTCTACTGAACTGAGGTTGCGGATTCGACTCCCATGCGAAACAAATATTTGCTTCCAAGGCACGTGTGTTCATGCTGTGTATTGAGTGTATAAAAATATCCACTAATATATATTCGTATATATGTATGTAACTGTAGTTTATCAGTTGTCTGATTACCTTGAGACAGGCTACATTTCTATATCAACTGAGATACTTCTTCATAAATCAACCTCTGAACGAATTGAATATTATCATCGTCAACCCTTTTATCGTTCCTTTCATGGACACGGGTCTCTTCTCAGTGATCATAGCCTGTGACATTGATGAACTACGGGTTGGCAGACTTCTCCCGTCTTAGAGAATATTATGGATAGTTCTTGAGGTGTGTAGGCTTCCTCACAATGTTTGTCTTCGCTGTTAGAGTGAATGATTAGAGTGAATGATATTAAACTTTTATAACGCATATAACCTCATTGTGAGAGGAGACCCGTCTCCAACAGTAGAACGATAAAACGGTCGGAAAAAACTAATAGAATTTTTGAAAGCCTTGAAATACACGCGAGGATTTGAACCACCCACCCGTGAAGTGGGGGGTTGAAATGCGAACAACAATTTTATACCTTTTTTAAATTAATTATATAAGGGATGCTTAGGATTCCCAGTAAATGAGATCTTTTTCATTCATTTCCTTTATTGTCGTTACTTAATAGAGTGCGTAGTCTTGATGCTGAGTTAGGGAGAGACATTTTTGTCATCTCCCTCTAACCAACCCAGCTACTCCACATGCCCCACATGGTAAATAATAATTGTTTTATATTTCTATAATTTTTATTTCATTATGCTAAGTCAATTACGGGTTAGCCAAAGAGCACCGAGTGCCATACATGTCTATGCTGACAGAGTTGCCATGCTTCTTCTGCAATTCTAGCTCTCTTCATACACAAAGGGTTTCGTAGACTTCACACTTTCCAGTCAGCCAATTACTATTATTTATTTGTACGATACGCCACGGTCAAACTCCAGCCAACTGACCTTCGTACTGATAAGAAATAACCACAGTCACATCAAATCGTTTCTATTGTATCTGTTGCATGATTACTAATTATTTCGCTCGTCGTCAGCGACCGGCTCAGAGTCCACTGTTATATTGCTACATCATTGTGTTCCTGTATGTTTAAAATTAGAAAACTATCGACGCTATAAAAATCTTTTTTGTTCTTATTTTTAATTGGGTAACAGACAATTTAGAATAACATAATAAGAAAATAAATTTATACAAAAATCAGCACATTTTCCACTAAAAATCATTTCATAATATAGAGCGATATATGAACTCGAACTTATATAGAAATAGGCTTGCGTTTGGCTGCAGTCCCACCTGATGAGATGCGAGATGCCACCTAGAATGTAGCACGCTCGAGTAGAAAGTGCCGATTCACTCAACAGCAACAACGCCAACAACAGATAATATCTATATATACAAAGCTTTGACACTATCACAGTGAGTCAGAAGACTATAAATAGAAATATCAGTTTCAAAATTATTAATTATTACTGCTATCAACAGTGTATGAAGTTATTTTCGAATATGGAAGAAGCACTCTGCCTGTTCTGTGAGAGATCGGGCGTGCGGATATCATCATCATCATCATCATCAGCCTACTCCCCGTCCACTGCTGGACATAGGCCTCTCCAATAGCACGCCACTCAGATCGATCTCCAGCTCTTCGCATCCAACCACTGCCGACCACCTTGCGTATATCGTCACTCCACCTACCTGGAGAGCGTCCTATGTTACGTCTGCCAAGTCGCGGTCCCCACTCCAGAACACCACAGCCTGTTCCAGCGGCTATCGGTTCTGCGACAGATGTGACCAGCCAACAGCGTGCCCATATAACACTGATAGTTATATTTATTGCTTTTTGTTTTGCTCACATTACATCGCTTCGTCGGTGATCAAAATCCAATCATATGTACATTGCTTGTCTGTTATAGAGACGATGCAACTTTATAAGGTCCTTAACCTAATCCTAGAAAAGATAGGCGTGATGATATTTATGTATATGTGTGTATGATGCTTTTGGGTCGAGAAAAAGATGTAACATTGAATTACAAATTTTTATTTGTCATATAAACTATTATTACAAGTGATTATTCCGGCCAATCCTGAGATGGCTATGAGTAGTTTAGTACTTAAAGTCTGATTGATGAGTCCAAGGTTCGATTTACAAGTAAAATAAATAATTGAATGTCCTTATCACACTAAATGTACAGTTTACGTTCCGTGTAGCTGTAAGATTATTATCTATACAAGTGCGTATGTAGAAATGTTCAATTATGTTTATCGGTTGCCCGGTTGCTACCCGAGAATTGACTAATTTCGGTGAAGATAGCTGTGTGTGTGTGTTATTCTAAGATATGAGTATGAACACGGTACATGTAGGTATACATATATCGTATATTAAAATTCTGTTATATAATCAGTAAAACGGTTTTTATTTTTCGACTGACTTATTCACACACTCAGATTTGTGTATTCATATATTTTTTTTCTCCTTTTTATGTTTAAATTAAGATTGAAGCCTTCAGGAGTCTCAATCCTTACCCGGTGTACGGCAATAGGCTAACCACCTATTCCTTTGTGGGACGTAAACATAGCTGGCTAAATGTGAAAGTGTGCTACACTTCTCTGCCTACCTTTTCGGGAATTACAGCCGTAATATTACGTTTTTTTATACTGGCCAATCTTGCAATTTTGAACTCGTGAGTTTATTGCATTATACGAGTTTTAACTTTTTTGTACGAAACATTCAAACTTTTTCTAAAAAAATGTTATGGTACCCCTCATAATATCAGCTATCTGCCAGTGAAAGTCCCGTCGAAATCGATTCAGCCGTTTCGGAGAATACCCGGAACAAACGGACAAAAATTTTTTTAATTGTGGTTCTTGTTATCTACCAATTATAACGTCACGTGAACTCATTAAAATGCTATTATTTTGATATTATAAACAGACATTTTATATTTATATATATGTAATTATATGTATTTAACAAAATATTTTGTTACTATTGTCCATCGTACGTAGAACATGAATTGCTTTTGAACTGCCACGTCATTGTATTGAACTGTTGCCCACAATGAAGCCTAATTTGAATTTGAATTATATTTTGCAAATACATTGATAAAACGATTCAAAATACAGATAAACGTCACTGCAGAGATAAACGATAATAATAAGAAATACCGGTTTTTCGCTGAAACAATGTCATTAGCGTTGGTGAGTTTATCTCTAGTTTTTTCGCATGATAACGTCATAGACAATGATGTTGTTTTATTCTTTAATACTGCCTTAGCATATCTCGTTTTGGCCGAGTCACCCCGCGTGGGCCTACATGTCCTTGACCACGTGTGCAGTTGTTGAAATATTTTGCGATAACACCCAATTATGTATGTTATCTATTTGTGTGCCCCGCCGGTGATAGCCGTGCAGGGTTGCTACTTTTTCGTTTTTTTATTTCCTTTTTGTTTGCAGCCAATCAATCTCACGATCAAAATCTCTACTGAAAAATCAAGGCCACGAACTTTGTTTTTTATTAGTGATGTTTTGTTTTTTTGGTTTTGTTTGCCCAGCTCGCTCTCAGGTAGAGTTCAAGAACAGTTTTGTTCATATAGTATATATTTAGCCTGACAAGTAGGCATATGGTCCATCTGATGGTACATGGTTACCTTTGACTACGAACTTTTGTAACAGCCGAGAAGTAGTCAATGTACTGCCGACTTTGTAGGAGAGTTCTCTTTGCGCCTCTTTAAAAGAACCTCGTGTCATAGAGCTTCGAGAATTCATCAGAATGAAGCTCATTCCATATTCATTGATAAACCATCTTTGGTTCTTTTCTGTACGTAATCTTTTACGTACAGATACCATAATATATATCTTACTGGTAGATGTGTGTGTAGTTGTCTCTATGTGTGTGTGAGTGCTTTTATCTTTCGATATCAAATCAAAAATAAGCCAAGATCACCGAATTGATACCACACTTTGTACCTATATCCACGTGTCTCCTGTATCTACTACCTACTTACGTTCGTTCCCAAAGATGACACGTCAAACAGGTTTTTTATCTGTCTTTTTAAATTGTCATCGTACGATGTAGGGATAGCGAAAATATGTTGATTTTGATTTTCTAATGATTTTTTAGAAACACACTTTACACATATTCAAAACGATTAGTAAGATAGGCTGTTCCTGTAACTCATGACACTGTGACGTTTCGGTGACGAAAGATGGAGATGGATGCATCTCGCTCTCAGCTGTTTGAGATTTGGATTAGATTTTGTCAAGAAATAGTGCAGAACGATGAGACTTGCATAATCTATGCAATAAATGTACTTATTTAAATAAAATAAAAACGGAATAAGATTTATGTAGGTAGTATGTATTATCAGTTTCCATGTAATTATGAATATGAAGTCCGGAATAAATTCAAACGAAATGAAAAGAAATCATGAAAATCCTCATCTTCAGGATATGTATCCCAGCTTGACAATAAGAGCCTCTTTTATGTTAATAAATAGTATTCGAACATTATCATCATCAACTCTCTTATAGTTCCACTATTAAACCTGGATCTCCGCTAAGAAATGAGAAGGGTTAAGATAGTTTAAATGCTATTTATATTTGATCAATCACTTATTTAGTCAGTCAATCGTTTATTTGTCAGTAAGGAATTTCAATTTGTTCTAGTAATATGTTTCATTTTTTTTAAATGTTATATCTGTTCCGAAAGATTAAATAATTATTACTAAATAAATGTGTATGTCCGTGCGTTTGTTGCAGGCATGTACACGATGCGCATGCTGGACGGCGCGCCCCCCCACCTGCCGCACAACCACACGCACATGGCCGTCACCCAAGGTACGTGAATAACTCGCAAACCCTACTCCCTCCCATATCTTCTTTATGGACTTCCCCATTCTCCGTCATTGACTCTCCCACTTGTCTTAATTTCCTCCCCCGCTCCCCCCGTCTATTCTACCACTTTCCGTCTACTGTACCACTCCTCTTCATCGATTCCCGCACTCTCTTTATCTACTCCCCCACTCCCCTACATCCGTGAAACATAACGTAAGTACTCTTGTATCGTTGTACCGAACTGATACTCTCACCTCCATATCCATTAAAACGAATTACCACGAGTCACAGTAAGGTTTAGCTTGGCTGACCGCTTCTGGCAAACTATTTGACGATGTTCCAAGCCGTCAGTCCAGTTTTGGACTTTGCACGTTAATGTTATTAATGTCAAACCCTCAATAATCCATCGACTAACCTGTCAGCCAGTAGTTAGTCACCCTAACTACTAAAGTCGGTTCGTAAGTTAGAGCCTCAACCACGGCAATTATTAGTCCGATGAGAATCAGTGTTTGTACTGTGTCTGGATGTTAATTAAATATAAATGTGTGTTCCAAACTTCATATACACACATATGTAGGTTATCAGCTGTCTGGTGGCTGTGGCTCACACCGGCCTACTCTACATTCAACTGGTATGTGTGCCAGTTGCCCCCCAACACAATATCTTCATTATTACTGTCATATCAACATGCTAGATCTTTTTCAGGTTAGACAGAGAGCAGCAAACTATTAACATCGCTAGTTTTATAGACGCGACGTGATTCTGCCACATTCATCATTCCCTTCAAATATTGTTATCGTTATATCATCACGCCAGGTCTCTCGCGGAGTAGGTAAAGAGCAGCAAACCTATTAGGCTCCTTCCACATTTATCGCTCTCCTCATATAAGACACCGTAATAATAATGACTATTGTCCAACAGAGCGGGACTCCGCGTCGGACAGCGCGGTGTCGTCGATGGGCTCGGAGCGCGTGCCCTCGCTGTCCGACAGCGAGTGGTGCGACGGCAGCGACTCTGCACAGGAGTTCCACAGGTGAGCTTATACAAGAGATCACTCCACCTGTGGCAATATAACATATCTATCATTATTTATTCATGCATCCATTGGAACTCTACTGCTGAACATGGGCCTCCCTTTATCATCATCTTCACCATCAGCCTACTCCCGTCCACTGTTAGACATAGACCTCTCCAATAGCACGCCACTGAACCCGATCTTCAGATAACTTTGCACACTTTTATAGACTTCTCCATGATTGTCTCATACGTCTTGTAAAGTGTAGGTACTCTCCCTTGACTGTAGTCTTCATAATTGGATCCTTTTCATTTTTAAAACAAATCTTGGAGTGTTAGTAGAATGATTAACGAGATGACGATAACGTCGATGATGATGAGGATGGGAATGATCGCATTGATGACATGGTTCTTGATTATGATGATGATGATGCTATAGCTTCCCCCTGTTCCGCAGCTCCAAGTTCCGGCCGTACGAGGGCGCGTACGGCCGCGAGCGCGCCGCGCCTCCGCAGAAGAAGCACCACATGTTCGGCAAAAGATGCTTCCAGGTATCGGCTTTATTCATTTACTGTTAATTATAAGGCTTTTTTTACAATCATTATTAATAGAACCTTTTCAGTAATCCAAAAAT
Source organism: Parelbella ahira ahira (assembly GCA_018244795.1). NCBI lineage: Eukaryota > Metazoa > Arthropoda > Insecta > Lepidoptera > Hesperiidae > Parelbella > Parelbella ahira. The sequence goes on from DWME01010630.1 coordinate 9,959, forward strand.
ACTTGTAATTCCTTTATATTGTTATCATCTATGCCCCAGACTTCATTAGCGCCGGTTTATCTTATATATAAAATTCTCGTGTCACAATGTTAGTCTCCATACTCCTCCGAAACGGCTTGACCGATTCCTCTGA
>DWME01010631.1:0-10091 GCA_018244795.1 Parelbella ahira ahira
AAAATGTACATAATTTATTAAATAGGCTTTGTGGCAAGCCTTACTATACTTACAGCCAGCAATTTATGCATTTTGCCTACTCTTTAAAATTGTACAATTATTGTATTGTACAATTGTATTGAACGAAAACAATAATTCCTAAAAGGGATCGTGTCATAGTCATATTTTAAGAGAAACACGTCGAAGGAATAAAAAAAGAATAAACCTTAAATGACTGATACAGGTTATGCATATCTGTATGCACCGTGAATGGCCTATTACATATATATACATACATATGTATGATTTATCAAATATTTTGTTTTTTTCTCTGAATCAATCAGTACAAATCATTTCTAGGGTTTGTATGATCACTGTGCTAAGTGATAATCTTACTAGTGTTTGTCGTCGACTTCGTTATTATTTTTCATAATTCATGACGGCATTTTATATAGCCGCTAGTGCTCTTGAAGGCTGAAGCACATACTCTAGTACCTAAGTGTTAAGACAAAGAAAAAAATTCGAAGATTCTAAAACTATAATGCTTAAAATTAAAACGGGTCCCTCAAAAATGTCACTAACAGACAATTTTGTATTAAGTAGTTAAAAGTTTCGTCTGAAAAAAACATAACATGTATCCATATCCTTATACCAAATGTACGCACATTCTGGAACGTTCCACATTCGACTTTGATTCACAATTACGTATAATTACACGTACACCAGTTACGCAGTTAATATTAAACCAATCAGCACTAATTAGCGAGATCAAATAGAAGGTTAAAGCTCAAGTACGAACCGTACGTTTGCCTGTGATACGCCCATAATTGATGGAATGTTAAGATATAAATTATGATTAAACGTTAAATAGTTTGATAAGATGTTAAAATGTAATTAAATCGTGTCAGGTTTAGCTCACACGTGTTTTTTGCAATGGCCCAAGTAGTTCGAGCTATCCTGATAAAATGGTATATAATTTAATCGTATATTAGATATTTAGTAGTGATATTTTAAAATGAGTAAATAACGGCAGTAGCGATATCGGCAAGGGGCCCAAAAATTAATTTTAAGTAATTGCCTCGCTCTAGCCTTCATTTATTTAAATCATTTTCCCTGTGAAGTCGATAGCCTTGAAGGTAATATAATTAACTGGTTGAGGTAAAATTGGTTCCTAAAAAGGAATGTTTGAGCTAATCCGTAAAATTAGCCTAGGCTCAACTTAGTTTAGACACAGGCTTAGAATAAGCGTCGTATCGAAGGCGGAAGTAGCATTGGACCTTGAAAGTTCACAAATATTTTTTTGGCACTGGCGACACATTATCGCGGATAACTTTAATTTAAATTATCTAATTTTATCGTTTATTTCTGTAAACTTGTTTTTTAGTTATTTTTTCGTGCCACTAAGTGTTAACTTGTCACGAATTTTATAATTTCTTACAAAGATTGTTGGTTCACAATCATTTTGTTCAAGGTAGTTATGGCTACGTTTGAGTGTATATTTAAATATATTTTGATTATCCTTTATATTTCTTTTCTTACTTTTTTGCAAACCATATGTACCTACCCACTGTTTACTGAAAGATTTAAAAGTCTATATATCGTCTTGATAGATAGAATTTCCAAAATTTACACCTTTAAACATTTATAACTTTATAAAAGAAACCCATCAATGTTACTGGTACAATATTAAGTGCTCTGTCTGGACTTCAAAAATAATTATTGTACTACTTATAACTCCTATATAAAAACAATATAGTCTGAAAAAGGAAAACAGCGTCGAAACTGCACGTCCTCTTAAAGAAATTAAAAATTCACGACTCATAAGCGAAGCGGGATGTCGGCAGAGGGGGCCATTTGCGTTCACTAAATGTACTCAGGATTACCGGTCTATCGCAGCATTGTGTTTCAAGCACTTTTTAACTATATACATTCAATGTTTTGGGACGGGATTATACAACATGAATGCGCTATCTTAATACTGCTTCCAGCCCTGGCTCAGCTTGAATTAGTCAATAATTCACTGATGTATATTTCGGTCGCACTAAATCATTAAATTACAATTTAGGTATTGATAAATTTTTGATTATGTAGTATTGGTTACTTCCGATTACTTGTCAAATTTGAACCCAAGTGCTACTGAGCAGCTGTGGGAGACAAACCGCAGGGAAGCGGTGAAGAAACACAATTAAGCTGTTCATTGAATAACTCACAAAGACCTGCTTTGTTTACTCGCATCCACCCGCCCGGAACGCGCGAACATTCGACCACATATTTATAACAATATTCTTTACCAAACTACACCGTATTAAGTGCTTCGATTAAATCATCTAACCGCACAGCTATATTGTTCTCAGTTTAGGCTGCATTCACTTGTATATTTTTATTATTTTCAACCGCTTAAAATAGTCGGATACAGTTTTATAAATCTGCGTTTTGTTTGCGGTACAGTATGGCAATATTAGCCAGTATGTTTATGTATGTAGGAAATAAAAATAGATATCCTAATGAGAAATCAAATATAACAAATACTAGCCATGAAATACTGCTCATAACATTTTTTACGCCGCCCCATCCCAACATTCAATCATTAATATGAGGCGTTATAATATAACACTCCTTTATCTACAGAGAGAATATTGTTAGGCGAAGTTCTAAACCAGAGTTTAATTATATTTATTAACGCTTTGACGCAAATTCCTAAGCGGGATAGTTCGTGGAGTTAATTATATCGCCGAGCCGCGGTCCGGCCGCCGCGGGCGCCCGGCGCCGCGCTGCAACAAAATGCACCGTTAACCAATTCCCAAGTTTAAACACCCCAAAAACTTATTCGGCAACTCATATAACTATTGTTCAGACGCAGACTGGGACGGAAACGGCCGTTATTAGCAACGTAATTAAGTTCCATGTTTAGTCGTATTTTTTTATATATTTATTTGCAATTGAAGTTTTTTCAAGTCGTTCAACGCGAGAAGAAAAATATTTGCACAAGTAAAAGAGAATTAGTATAATTATATTAGTTTCAATGATTAATTGATTAGAAATGGAAAAATATTTTTTTAGAAATAGAAATAATTTTATTTCATCGATATACATAGTTGTATCTTAAAAATTAAAAAAAACATCAGCTATCTCTACTGTGAGTTACTAAATATCATATTCGATGGAAATAGATAAGTATTACTGATCCTAACTGCCCTTAAGAGGTTACTGCAATTTAAAGACATTGCCTATATTTTACTATTAAATGTTTTGTGAGTATTTATACACACGATTATACATATATTTACCGGCTTAACTCATGTACGTTTTTCGAGCTGAGTCTGCCGAGTCCGCTAGTTTAATATAAAGACGTACGTAACGTCACAATCGTGTATTTCCCGACGGATAGTCAGATTAGTGTAGTACACTCCTACGTTCCACTACTTTCGTTTACGTCCCACCATGAATCATATAAATTATAAATCGGTTATATTTGTTACTGATATTAAAATTCACTTTTGTATCATTTCCACAATAGTCATACTTTCCACGACTTTTTAATTTAAATACACCTACTGGGAATAGATTAGCCACTCGTTTAAAATAAATATAATATGTAGGTATATTATACACAACAGCATTTATGTTTTAGAAATGCAACAACGCCACGGTTCAGTTTTGCTAAATTAATATAATCATAGACGGAGTGTTTTTGAATGCAGAACAGAGGGGCGCCGAACGGGTCCATTACACGCTCCCCTTTAATAAACTACGTTGTTAACTATAATAACAAAGAGCTTACTTTATGGACCATGGTCAAAGGGAGTTAATTGGAAAACACCTGGCGACGACAGCGCCTTTGCGTTGTTTAGTGCAAAAATCAAAACCATCGGCTCAAAGACTTGACCGTTGAGCTTTCACCGGTGGCTTTGTAACACGATTACGCCGACTTGTCGAAAGTTAATTAAATAACGTTTTTCCGAATTACCCGCTGGGCTCGAGATCAAAGTGCTCCGGAGCTCAAAGACTCGCTGCAGGCTAGGTCCAGCCCCTGATCTCTGTCTGTGCAGCGGACAGGTACTCTTCATTTCTTTGTCAAGAGTCTCACAGATTTCAGCGAACCTTCAACTGGTTTTTGGGGATTTATCTCGTTTTGTTTGTGTTTTATACTTGTACATTTAACAAGGTAATTATATAACATTACTGTGAGATTTCAGATCTTTAATGTTTCTTATGTCAATACTATTGATATTAGATTACATTACTTTACATTACAGTGAATAATTACTGCTTTAGAAAATGTTTATAATTATTATAAGATCACTGCTGGTCACTTACGGGGCACGCAGAGAGAAGCAGAGCGTAAAAAATTACAACTGCTACTACTAATAAACGATCCAGTGAATCCATTAGAGTGACAGTATAATATTTTTTTAAATCTCAATCTTGACTATAAGTTAAGGGTTAAGGGTAAGGGTTGACTGGAGGAGAATGCCACTAGGCATTAAGTTCGCTCTTTGTCATGCCTGTATATGGTGTGCAACAAAGAATAAATAAATCTTGATACAACTTACAATACATTAAACATTCGCATATATAAAATATATAACATTACAAATAATGACTAAACGACTCCCGAACGCCGTTCTACCTCGCACTCGCGTGACACTGGCCGCGCGAATAGAATTACTTTGACGATAGATACCATCGCTCATCAATCAAAGTGGTGGAGCTTTTCAAACGATTATTGAACTTGAGCAATAAAAACAGTCACGGCGACCGTTACGATAAATATTTGAAGACTTGACGATTGCATTGTACCTGTCGTGTCGCCTTTAAATGTTTTTTTTTCTTTCGTTACTGACCATTGAGCTGAGTACTGTCGTGTACACAATGTTATGTGATGTACACAATGTTGATTCCTATTGCTATTATATCGTCACGCCAGGTCCCTTATAGGGTAGCCAGAGATCACCGAGTGTCAATCATCCTTACACTTACGTTATGAACACTCTTGCAGCGATTCTGTCACATTGCTACGTGTTTAAATGTTTTATCCGTGCTCCGTGTGTGTGTTTAAATTTTTGCTACAACAAAATTCATGTAACACTGGCAGAATTCTTAAATGCTACATTTGTGTTACATTTATCTTAAACGTATAACTATATGTGTGCTTTCATTAAATCAGTGACTCAATCTTGTTTGCATAAGCGTTGTTTTCCAAATGATTGGCGCCCTTCGTGAGAGCGGACCGGACATCGAACCCGCTACCGTTGCGTGCCGCTAACGATCCGCGGCTCTCTCTTTAATCGCTTCACACTAATTATCCGTTTCGAGCAACTCTATAAATGTACCTACTATTTGCTTTGTTACGTAAGGTAGAAATAAACATACGTACGGAGGCAGTATATGTATTTATGTGTATGTATGTATACTTAGTTACATCCTATTTTTTGAGCTAAGATTGAAGTATACCATTAGTCGATATGTCCAGTTGACATTAGCGAACTGACAGGAAGGTAGATATGTCAAATTAACATTGAAATGACTGACTATAATATATTAGCGAAAAAATTTGTATAATTATGTCTTTGTTTCACATACCATTCTATTTATTTATTATTTTATTATAGTGGTTTACACACATTGATAAAATTGTTGTACATCGCTACAGTTTGTTTCTTAACGTGATCGTCTCAACTCGACATAGGAACGAAGTTTTATAAAATTAAGAGCTTATTAAAGAAATATAGAGACGTATGTCGTAATTTATACTCAACGCGGTGCTACTGTCGTATTTGCGGACAAGGTGATCAACTTGAAACAAAGTATGTCAAGAAATTAGCGTTTAATTTATTCATTGGGCGGGTCGCGCCTGGTTCAGTTATTTCGGTAGGCAGCCCGCACGCTAATCAACTCAGCAACTAACAGCTCAGCATGTTGAGCTATTGTTTCCGGTTGCTACCATTAAACGACCCATTATAGCTGTGGTGTCGTTCTGGCTGATTATTATTAAATAAATTTATTTAAAATTCATTTATTCATTGTATTTTTTCCAAATTTTGTTATTCACATAAAAAAAAATTAAAATGATTCGTTATTATAAGAATTTATTCATAATATCTCAATCGTAGTGATTAATTATTGATATATGTTTTGTTTCATACCCTCTTAGTGTATTTGAAATGTCACAGAAAAGAACGGAATAGGGATATATTTATGGTCTGTTAACACATGTTTTTAAATAATGGCTTACGCTTGATATTGATAACTTTTTGAAAGACCTTCATCCATTAGATTGATGTACCTTTCATATTGTAATTATTATATTTTCATATTCGATATAATACTTCGCACCAACCATAGGAAGTCTCGTAACTCCACAAGCAGCAAGTATAAACTATCGTTATTCAGAAAGTAACGTGAAAAAGGAGGAAGATATCTAAGATGAGGGAGTACGTAGATATAATTAAACAGCATCATGTACCTAATAGGCTTATAGCTAAAATATTTTGTTTTTTATTAAGACAATTTGTCTATTCTAAACCCAGGCGTCTCGCTCGCTGAGAATAATGTATCGTCAACACTGCATTGGAACACTAGTGGTCACAATTTTTTAAATTATCATTTTTCTATAAATACTTATCAAATAAGGTAAGGACTTGTCCATCCGTCCGTTTTCAATTTGATACATATTGGTTTATAGCTTTATGAAATGCAATAGATAATAACATATGAAGACATTCAGTTAATCAAATTACAACCGAGACGGTGACAAGCTGTCGAGTGATACACACGATAACGGGAACTGAAAATGTATTATCAGAAGTGGCGCACAAAATGCACTTGGACATATTGTAATGGCGTTAATTGAATAAGCGAATGATTGAATGAATAAACAAATTATTGAATGAATGATTACGTTTCTGCTACATCTAGTATTCAATATTAATCTTAAAATTGGACATGTCACTCAACATGGTGCAAAAAGGGAGACAAAAATAGTTTAGGATATGATCGTGACAGAGGCGTGTCTCGAGTCGCTAGTCTTTCTGTTAAGGATTGCCCAAGGTCTTTTGATATAAAAACGCTTCATTAGTGTGTCTCAGTTCACAGCTGGATCAAGGCCTCCCCAATGAGGGCCATTGCGCCCTGTTCTCGGCTTACTAATATATTTATTAGCAGCAATCTGTCCCCTAAGGTAAAACATTTAAAAAGTTATATTTTCATATATGATATATAATATATATTTACGCATATATAGGTACGTACGTACATTACGCAAATTAATGATATATCTCGTTAAAAGATACTTTCAAAGTACGCAATACACGGTCTTGGAAGACAAATAACATCTCGCGAGTTCTTAGATTTTTGATGAAAGACGCGCGAGCTATAAAATATTCAATTCCATTAATGTATGACTTTCATTATGTGAGTAGTTTCAAATGTAAATTCAAGTCGAGTTTTATCATATAATAGAAATGAGTAAATTGCACTCCTCTACGCTCAAAACTTTACACCGTGAAATATGAACTTATTATAAAACGCTTCTAAAGATATTGCAGTAAGTGATATTAAGAATACTTTTGTATTATCCTTTATATGTAATAAACGTTTATGTGGCTATTATTAACAATTTAATTAAGAAGTTTCAGTATATCTTAGTTCAATTGTTAAGGCATTGTTACAAAGTGTTTTTCTAACTCGAAACTCCCATTAGTAACACGAACACTGGATTAGATGGAACGTACAACTGGTGAAAAATAAGAATACCACAGTACGCCTACCCCTTCGCGGAATAATAAGCGTGATGTTATATTTATATTATTCTTCATATAATAAACATATCTTCATCAATAGCAATTCATTTAGCAATTACTAAAATCCATGTTTTCGTTGAATTTCAAAGGCATTGTCAAAAATCGTCAAACACGGATAAAACGGAACAACATAACAGAAACTAATTAGAAGAAATAATCCACATGTGGGGACAGTTTATGTTCGTGTTCTAATTTAAAATTAATACCATGGAGCTGGTGGAAAATTTGAAAAGTTTGAACGACGTCGGCGGCCCGCGCGGCCGATTGCATTTTTATACAAGCAAGACAACCGTTTAAATTATTAGGGCTATTAGTTACAGTTACGTACATACATGCTTTACGTACTTTAGTGTATATTATTCGTATTTATTTATAAGGAAAATCAACTAAGACACACATTTATAACCGTAATTATAGCCTACCACGGCGCGCATTGTGGTCGATCTGTGTTAGTTATTAATAACATTGCTGTTTTTTTTCCTATCAGTTGTTAAATACCAAAAATTAATATTTACATGTACGTCAAAAGCTGCGTAAAGTTTTTTAATCCTACACTCGTAGAGATTTTTATCATTCGTTATAATAATTGATAATACCGATGTTCCAGTATCGCATCTATCCCCTTCTGCTATGTATACAAAACAGCTGGTCTATGCGACTCGCAGGGAGCCAGTTAGAGGTCTGAGGGATTTCTCTTCAAACGCGTGCTTTCGAAACGACTTCGCCCCAGTTAATTAGCTAAATGGATACGTCGCTTTCCGTTTGCCTCCATTCTGTAACAGTTACGGCCACAATAAAGCTCATTTTCTTCGTCCATAACGCCAGAAATTGTGAGAGCTATTCAAATCCTTTAAATTGAAACGGTGCTTTCTGACGTTTAATTTCGAATTGACCGAATCCAGGGCAGCGGTGGTGCAGTTGCCCCGGCACATTTCCCACAGCCCGGTGCGCTGGATCTGGACGACAAAGGACATCCGGCCACAATGGCTCCATTAAAATAATGCAAGTAAATGAGGATTTACGGAGTGGAGTCCGCCGAATCCGCTCGCGCTCGCTTCCGCTCACAATGCTCGGAAGGCCCGGTTGCGACGACGCTTAAAACACTATACAGGAACATGTTTCATTAGCTAAGTGGGAGGCTTTTGGTGGTTGAATCTGTGTAATGCAGCTAGTAGCTACGAGAGGCGAAGCGTCGCTTTTACTTAAACGCCGTAATTAAAATGTCCCCTCCCCTAAGGGCGCAGTTTTAAACTCGCTCCAACTAGTTTCGAGTGGCCAATTTAGTTTTAGTGTTCCGTGTTTAAGATACAAATTTACGAATTATGTTTCAGCTTTTATGTTGTTTTATTCAGAAATGGATGCGACTGAATTATGAAAGAATTTGTTCAGAAAAAAAAACAAGCTTCAATAATATCGACTCGTAGTTTAGACCGTATATGGTAATAGACTGACCACTTATGTACCTATTACATGGTAGAAGATAAACGTAAAACGTGGGAGTCTGCTACACTGCTCTGTGAATCCCCTTGGTGATAACAAGCGTGATGTTAAGGTTATGTAATACCAGTCAGTTTTTGTAATATTATTCCGTTTATTACAATATCAATTTAGTTATAATGTCTAATGATTCCTACAGCCACAAAGGGTGATAGGGGTTATGAAAATAACCGCCCACGAGTGCAGCATCAACGTATTTATATCAAAACCCCATTTTATCTACCTTTCAGCCACGATGCCTATCCATGAATATGATAGCACTTAAGCCCACATATGCGCTGGTTCCATCAATTACCCTTTTTGTAAAGGCACCCCGAATAACTGGACGAACGGAGAATGTAATAACTATATTGATCGCTAACGATCAAAATTGATCGCCGTTAACGATATCGGTCGCAATTGACTGATCACGTGCCGATGAATCTATAGTGAATCAATTTAATTGATATTGAATGGTGAATTAATTTAATTGAAATTGAATGGTGTAATTAATTAGGAAATGAGTCGCTCTACTAATGGTTATAAAGACAATTACAAAGATATTAATTTTACAAATATTTTAAGAAATTAAAACGAAAGCTACGCATATGTTTAGATTCATCTACTTTTTGTTAAACTTGCCTACCACGTGTCAATTATTGATGTAACCTTAAGCTTGTATTTTGCTGAAGGAGTACGGGGGTTGGAGTACTGTTTTAATACCTGTGTAAACGTCATACATGTCTTAAAGAACATTATGGTGTAATTAATTAGGAAATGAGTCGCTCTACTAATGGTTATAAAGACAATTACAAAGATATTAATTTTACAAAT